>MNCI01003108.1:278526-307054 GCA_015680685.1 Gnetum montanum
CAAGTGTCTTCATGGTAATCAAAATTAAAATTAGTTACAAATATCATAGTTGTAACTATCATAGGAAGTTACAACTTCCATAAGAACAAAAGGGATAATAGCCAACTATCCCCTTTATATAGGATGTTACACAAATATCCCATAACTTTCTTTTCCTTTTTAAATCATAAAATATTTTCTTTAAATCATAGTAATAGAGATAGTAACCATGGAGTTGTTGCATACATGGATAGATAAAATATATGCGTATGTAGGTATAGCCAAATGCATAAGTGGAGTTGCAATGCCACGTTTTCAGCATAAGGTAGATGTCATGTAAAGCACCGCTGGTTGCATACATTAGTGACTCTTGGCTTACCCAACACATGGTCCAATTGTTGTTGCAATAACATGAAATCACAAGAGCCATCACTACCGTAGCTACTCCTGCCATGAAACACCAGAGAGGTGCACGCTTACGTCCATTGTTTGGTACTGTCGTTTCTATCAGGTACATTACATAGTTGTAGTGTCACCAGTGTTGTTTCCATGAGTGAAGTCACTGCCCTAGCATATGAAGCTAGGGATCACACGGTGGAAGGTGGAACCCTTGTAATGCAGAGGCTTCCCACTTCGACTAGTGCCCTTCTTGCCTGTACACAGCACACAAAAGTTCTCTGCCATCCTTGGAACCACATCCTTGTAAACCTCCATCACAACACGCCCGGCAGGGACACCATCAATCTCGAGGTCAAAGAAAACAGTCAGGCTCTTCATTCTGTCTCGATCAGATCACGTACAAAAATAGAAATCGTCAAAGATCGACAAACCCTAGTACTTCTGCAAAATCCACTGATGCCTGCAAATCAGCTGCTATCTCACCATTTCTGCAAACTAACGAAGAACCAAAGAATGAACCGTGGCTGAAACAGTAATGTTGAAAATCAGTATTGCAGGACCTCCTGGTAGAGCAGCATTCTTCTGGCTTGTTCACCTCCATCAGATTGCCAACGGCAGCTCAACAAAACCCTTGGCCGTCGTGAAATTCATCCACAGCAACTTCTTTATTCTTAGTTTTCCAAAACCGTGATTCTACTTCAAAGGCATCCTTAATTTTAGAATCTGATCCATAAGAATTGATACTAGTGGTCGTAGTAATTCACGTGTTGTACCTGGAAACAGTAAAAATAGGCCTCCAAAGTTTGAATCACAGGCATTATTTGCCATAATTTCCTCCTGGGGATGGGCCTTGTTGACATCATCTAGTTTATTTGTTGTCTGTTTCCCTTTAACAGCTTACTGATCAACATATTGCCTAAACTTTTCCATTCTTTGACAAGTTCGTATTTCTTTTGAAATTCTTTCCAAATTATTTTAGGCAGAGTGCAGATACCTTCAACAAATATGGGCAGCCTAAAACACTGTTTTCTACCACCTTTCCCTAAGGATAGCTCTTGCTCATTCTTTATCAGTATCCAAATGATCAATTCTTGAAAGTATTTCTAACAATAAAGAATTCCTTGCTTGTCAATTCATTCACCATTGGCACATTATCTCTTGCAATCTTCTATTCACTGTCTTTCATATGTGCATCATTATTTCCACCAATAATGTGGTCTCCCAGATATGCATGCCTTTCCTCCTTAAGGGCTCCATGCAAGGAATTCTTTAGTTGATGATGTAGACAACCAATGATGTTGCTTTGAGGACAATACTCTAGTATACCTAATCCACCTCACAGCATGTTCCAAATGAGAGTTAGACAAACCTCTGGAATATCCACAAAAGAGATGGGCACGTAAAAGTTCCAACCTAGTGAATTTTGAGAAGCAAAATCATATGCTTGTTTCCCATGCTAAGTATCAGTCTAATTGATAATCCAGAGAATTAAAATTAGGGAGAATAAATGCAGCCCATCTCATCCAATCTTTTTTAGCGAGTGACAGGAATCAATACCTTCATCTTGCCATTTCAATAGTTCTATTGAAATATTTTGAAGGTTTCAATCATCAAATATCTTTGTTCCATGAAATGGCCAAAATGTGCCAACACTTTGTTTGGAACAATGACTAAGAGACTAACCCATTCACTATCTGCGGTCAAATAGAGGAATCCTACCTTTAATAGCTTTTCCAATTCCTATATTACTACTTCTTTGAGCTTACGATTCAATCTTCTTTGAGGCTGGCAATGTGGTTTGACAGCTGGATCTGTATAAATTTAGTGTTGACATATACATGGGTTGATGCCTGTTATTCCATTATAGGACCATGTGAATGTTATTAGCCATTTATTCATCACTTCCAATAATCTTTTCTTTTGTTATTTATCAATGTTGGTGTTAATGATTACTAGTTTTTTATTATTCAGAAAAGCATATACTAGTACCTCTAGTAGGGCTTTTAACTCTAACATTTCTTGTTCAAATTTGTATGGTATCTCTAACTATTCCCACTCAATGTCTTCTTCTTAATGTAAATGCACATAGGGGTGTTTCCTCCTTAACTATTCTAACTTATTGGTTTCTTCAACATAAGCATGTATGATTTGATTGGTTAATTCCATATATATTTTAGATTCTGTCTCTTTATCGTTAATCTGCGTCTAGGTGCCTTCTTGTTTGGTAGCTGCCACATACAAACATTGCTACACACACATTTCTTCTACACATTGATTGCATGATGTATTAATTTCTTATTTTATAGCCTATATTTTTTTTCACGCAATTACACCCATTATCACTATATGTTATACAAGAAACTTGGCATCTTTGTATAATTCCAACTTCATCTTCCTTGAAAATTTTCAAGGACAAGTCTCTAATTCCTAGCTTAGCATCCATAGTGCTAAGCCATGCTCTTCCCATGATTATAGGAAACTCTCCCTTGTTTTTCCCCATGTGTATTACTAAGAAGTAAAAAGGGTAAGACCAGCCACATATGGTGGTGATGAAATCATCCACTTTTCTAAGTGGAATAGTGATTGACTAGTCTACAAGGTCTAATCAGATATTGCTCAAAAATCAAAATTTTTTAGCCATGATGTTGCATCTACTATGTTGCATCACCTACGATGTCAAAGCTATGATGTTGCATCTCCGATGTTGTGGTCATAAAAATCTATATATACATAGTGAGCTAGAAACATTTTTCATTCTACCATTTCATAGTATGGGGAGTTCATGTAGTTTTTCTGAGCTCTGACACTTGAACTTTCAAACACCATAACTTCCTCACCACAACCTTGATTTGCATGATTCTTGAACCCAGTTGAACTTGGAGTGCTTAACTTAGTTGTGGGGGGGGGGGGGGGGGGNGATAATGAGGGTTGAGCCAAAATTTTCTAATACCATGAGATAATATTAAGGGTAAGTATAAGAATAAATAAGAATATTTTAATCAACTAAGAAAATAAAAGCTAATAGACTTAACCGATTCTCCTAACCAACCATTCAATGTTATAATAAACAAGAAAATGAAAAATGTGAAAGGTCATAACAATCAAAGATATAACAATTAAGCATTTCTTTTTGAATTTCTCTAACTCTATAATCATAATAAGGGTCATAACTAATAATAAAGATAGAAATTAGATTAAACCAAGGATCCGAGAAAGGATTATGAGCTATTAGAAACATATTTAAAATCCTTTGATAACCTTAAATTCTTAATGATTGTAAATGGCTCCTAAAAGGCCTACCACAAAAGGACACAAGCATTAGGTTCTACACCTGCAAGTAACATGCCAACAATAAAATAGTAGCAATAAGTAGGACTTGATGGGTCAACACCTACTGGTGATAAACCTGAATAGTAAGCTCCACCACCACAACAAGATTATCGACCTTTAATGAGTCACCAACAATAAATTGTAGAAACCATTAGCTGGGGAATAAGGGAATGTTTTGCTCAATAGAAAGTAAGAGACAACTTTGTAAGCTCTATGATCTCCATAGCACCTACTAGTGGGCAAGTATCTTTGCAGGTAGGAGAAGATGATGAATAGACACAACAAATCTCAGGGAATGCTTCATCATTCTAGGTAATGTTAGAAACCAAGGAAGGTGCCACAATAGTGTTCATGCAACACCAAGATACAACAAGAGTAGTAGAACATATCAAAGAATCTTTTAATGTTCCTATTGTGCCACCTGTAGATATTTTTGAAGCTAGAGATGTTCAAATGTTAATGATCCTAATAGAGTATGAGGATGTCCTTGACATACTGCTGTAGACGAGCCAAGTTATGCATAATCTCTTCGATATCACCTGTGGTATCACTATAATGCAATCTAATTTCATAGTCGCAAAAGAAAAGTTGGTCATGGAAGAAATAAGGGTAGAGCATGTAGAGAATGAGGTGCAGAGGCTACAAGGAGTTAGTAGCTTTAAGAGCAGAGAAAAGAGACCCTGCACAATATGTAGCCCTGAACTAGCTAGAAGCTTCCATAAATGATCAGGTTAGGTAGTCAATCATAAAAAATATTTAGGTTGAGATGGAGAATGAGAAGGGTGTGTGGAACACATTTATGGCTGAATCCCAAACACATGCACATGCCAAAGCCATCACTACCTTGGAAGAAGAGAATAAAAGCTTGCTATTAAAAACACAAGGTTGATAGACATTGAGAAGGAAAAGAATGTTCTTGAGTAAAGTATTTATCAGTTGCAAGAATACTTAATCTGCCTAAACTAGGATATGAACAAATTGGCCCAAGAGAAAAGAACCTTGTCAATGGAAGAAGTTCATGCATTTTGCCAAAAGTCAGCAATTGAAATAAGCGTGTGGAAAAATGAGGTCAAGAGGCATGAGAATCTCCAGATGGGTATATAAAACTAGATCAATCAGAAGGAGATCCAGATGGTGAAGGCCAAGATCAACTCCATTACATAAACACCAAATTATTAGCCCATTCTAAATAGCCTTGACCATGTTCACTTTGCCGAAGTGAAAAATAAAAACCTACAGATAGAAAATTTAACAAAATACATAGGGTTAGCCAACATTTGATATGCTAACCTGGCCATGTTAATAATAGGTAGGCTAAGAAATGAGCTTAAGCAATAGGTAGCTATAGTATATGTTATGTATGAAATGGACTTTGTAGATCAAAAGGACACCTAACAGAAATTACATGTGGAAATATTTGTGTTAGAAATTATTAAGGCTAGCTACTAGGAATAGAAAGTGATTGTAGCAAACTTGACATGCCATATGACAAACTATTAAGAACATAGAAAGGTGGCCATAGCTTTTGAAGAGGAGAGAAGGCAATTTGTGGCTTGGTACGTGAAAGCTAACAAGATGTTCTCACAACTACCATGCTCATGGGATATACCAATGTCATCCAACATCATCAAATTTTCATGGATAGTACATCATCCCTAATCAAAATAAGAAAAGCTTTAGGTGGTCCTAAACAAATATCAATTCCAAGAGCCTAATGATAAGGAAATGAATCGAATGGAGGAGCCTCCATCACCTGGAACATAAAGGCCACATTGAGCTATTTTGTTTTGTTTTGTTTTGTCTTATTATTTTCAACTATGTTAATTTTGTAAAAACACTGCTCGAAACATAATGCAACATTTAAAGTCATGTATATAGTTAGTCATGTCAAGTTTGAGTCTACCTCCCAATTTTATAAGGAACTTTATTCTCATTTTATTTTAAATTGAGGATGAGTTTCCAATTAATCATGAGGGTATGATAAATTCAATTTTTTTGCAAGCACAATATTGTAGATCTGATATTGCATCTATGATAACGTAGCTACGATATCATAGATCATCCTATTTCATTGTTGGTGCAATGTCTTAGAAGCTATGAAGCCTTATAAATACTAGCACATGGTTGTACCAGTAACAACAATTTCATTCCACCCCTCGCTAGACTCTTACAATTTGTTTTTGTAGTTAGTGATAGAGTGAATTCCCGCATTGTGGTATTAAGCAATTGTACGGTATCTTTATTCGTGTGGATTGTACTTGGACATAATTCATGAGCGGAAATAAAGATTGAGATTATTTTCCACCATTACAGCATCCACTTAGTTCTTTTATTACACTTAGCTAATTTCTTACTTAGTTTAATTTCCATATTTACTTTAGCTTAATTCTTTACATTTTCAAAGCACTTTACTTTACATGTTCATTAGTAAGGCAAAATGTGTATGACTAATTTCGAGCATTAAGTGTAAATGTTTAGTAACCTAGTAGTGGCTTCACTTGATTTACTTGGTAGTGAACTCACTTGGTAATCCCAATAATAGTTACATGAGCCCAAGATGTGATTGGCAAGCTAGGACTAGATGCTCATTGCCATAGGCTAGAGTAGATTTACATTCCTGTCATTACTTAAACTTAAATTTTAATTTCACTTTCATTATGTTTACATATTGAACCTAACAACATTAACATATCATATGTCTTACTAAGAGTTAACCATACACTTGAACTTCACTATCTCAAATTGGGAAGATAAAAATCATGAACCTACCATCAACTCTTAGCATACTTACATTATCCATCGACGAATTACAATCTGGTCATGCACATGCACTCGTGACTTGTATGGTGGAGTGTTTGGATACCCTACCACTCATTAAACTTTTTTTGTACTTTTTTGTTTTACAATGTTTTTTTAATTTTTCTTTTCTTATAAAATTTCCTTTTTTGAAGTCTTTTTGTTATTCATGTTGTATGTTTTATGCTTGAAGTTTTATGTTTTATATTTTTTATCAATAAATATTTTCACTTTAATGTAAAAAGCAAGTTTATTTTTTTGGTTATTTCTTATGCTATTAAGATATTGGGTAAATAATTATGTAAAGTAGTGAGATCATATCATCCATCCCTTTGGTCTCTATGAATAAGATACTTTCTTCATGAAAGTAATATGGTTATTCTCACATGAAAACTAAAATTAACTTATGATTACGATTCTTTGATGAAAGGGGGAAGGATCAATAGAGAATAGAAAATGGTGTGACATCAAGAAGACTTGTTGATTACTTGTACTTCATTTATGGTTCTTACTACTCCATGTAGATATATCATTGCTTGTGTTTTGATTTTGATGGAAGGATATTATCTAATAAAGTTGTTATCTTACTATGTCACTAGAAAGACATGTTACCCATGCGTGAATGTTTTATGTTACCCACACCTGAAGGTAGGCTACTTCCAAGAATCTTAAGGTCTTTTGGACTAGTTCCATCATGTGACTGGAGAGACATGTTATCCAAGCCTAAAGGTGCATCACTAATGGGATTAGTATTTGTCTATGGGACTAGAAAGACATTCATCCATACTTGAATGCATCCCTCTAACGAATGACCAAGAGTTCTCAAACTTAATGTTTTAATTAATTAATTATTTTCTTTTACTGAGTGATGGTGTTTTCATATGGTTGTGGTTACTCTCATGGTGGTAAGTTCAAGATGATACAATGCAATGTCACTGGCAAAGAAATGGACTCTTTCTAAAACTTGAATAGATAGGTATGATGGTCATCTTAATCACAATTATCATAAGAACCTGTTATGGACATGAAAAGGTATCTCATGTTCAAATCTCTACAATTCCTTCTCATTCCATTATTCACCTCACTACTATATGTGATTATATACCTAATGATCTTATTTAGTATAATGTAGGATCTTGATAACAAGAAGTTGTATGGCTATAGAACATTGGATTAATTGACATTCAATCTTCAACATGCTCATGGACATCTTGTGAAATGGTTATACAAGAGTATTTAGGATAAAAGCTTACTTTAGAGAGAACCCACTTGTATAAATTTTGGACATCTAATCTATGCACCACCTCCATATGCCCAAATCATCAAAGCACAACTTCATGAATTAATTGCATCATTACTTTAGCTCAATCTCTTTGTAAACCTCTTATTTAACATCCCAACTCTCAAGAATTATGCTTTAATCATATATCAAATTACTATCAATGCTTGATCATACTATTTTCATGTCTAAACACTTCCTATTACTCTTGTTTGACCCCAAGTTTGCTTTGAAATTCACAAAAATTAGGCTAGAAATCAAAAGAAAATCTTCAATGCAACTACCTATGTCAACATAGCTTCATTGACACATCAATGTTGAAGAGATCATAAAAACCTATAAATAGCCATGGAAGGTTAAAAATTTTTGTCATTTTTCTCATTCTATGAAGGGAGTTTTTATTATTCTAAAACTCTAGAAACTTTTAAGTATGATATCTCACACACCAGGCACTCAATTCACATTATTTGAAAAACTATGACTTTCCAGAGTCAAGCTCTATGTTGTGGAAACTAGAAAGCTACAATTTTTTATACTTTTAAATGCTTAATTTTTTAACTGATATAATTAATCAAAAATAATAATTAAAATATTGATAATTTAATAATAAAATAACTTCCTTAGAACCTCGAAAATAACATTGATAATTTAATAATAAAATAGTTACCTTAGGATTTCTAGAACAATAAGATGTAATAACTTAGGATTGTTAGTATCAAATTTTTTAAAATCAAGACAAAAGCCAAGGACAATCAAGGGGAATAATGCCTAATATATAAGTAATTAAAGACTAATGGCCAATATTTTTTGTGAATATAGATAACATCTAGAAAAGATCTGCAAGTAAGAGGTTCATCTCAAATGAGGGAAAAGCAACCAAAAGGAGGATGTGGATAGGAATAAGAGCAACCATAAGGTGAAGCAAAGGCCATGCATACAATTGAGTTCCTCACGAAAGAGATTGAAGTGAAATATGTCCAGTGAATATGAATAAAAAACACTGAACAGTTTATGCAAGATGAAGTACTTAGACTAAGGCTAGTATGGAGATCACATTCATAGAGGCTTTTCTAGAAAAGATTCAAGCAAAGAAAATTCAAAGCTCCATCTTGCAAGAGTTAGAATTTGGATCCTTCCTAGGGTTTTGAATGTTACCAATATGATCCACCATTTCCACTAATGGAGAGTGATACCTTGGTGAAACTTATGTCTTTTGAAATAATCGTCAAGGAGATGCCACCATGAAATTTAAGGACATCACAATCTCTTACTTAATGGAGGCTATCATGGAAGCCTTGGAACTTCCTAACATGGAGACCAAACTAGCAAAGATATCCACATAGTCTAATGTTGCGAGTAAGAAAGAGTGGACCCATAGATGTTATGGAGTAAACTAAAAGAACTATAGTGCACTTAACCAAGTGGAATGAGTTTACTTAAATATTGTAGTATGCAACCTGAATCCCATAGTATACCCAAGCAAAGTCACATCCTTCTCTACCAAAGCCTATGCTACATTTAGTAGGAATTTCTATTCAACTTGCACTAACTCATCTTCCTCAAAATAGAGAAACACTTTAAATAAAATAAGAAGAGTAGGAAGACACTACCTTTTCTATGCTTAATTAGAAAACTCTGCAAAAGAGGAAGGATAATCTGCTACTCAAATAACATCCTTAGAAGAGCCATTATAACATCATGGTAGGAGATAATGAAGGAGAAGCCACCTTTGTAGCTTTAGGACGATGGACCACTCCCATGAGCCAAGGTAAATCATGTGTATGAGAAATATTGAGACAGTTAAGGAAACAATACTAAGTACTTGGTGGCAAATCTATGGACTATTCCATTATAATGAATCATTAAAATAAAGTTTCCTAAGCTCTACACTAGTAGTAGAATGATTTTTCGAATCTATTCTCTACATGCAAAAGTTAGGCCACTATTCAAGTTAACCCTATTGTAAGGGGAGTTGTAATATTTATACCATCTAAACAAATGCCAAATTTTTTGGATAATGTTACAGCTTTCTCTATGATGCTTGAGTAAATGGAAGGTATGAAAATGGTGATCATCCAACACAAAGAGTGGGAAATAGCTTTAAAGATGATGACAAATCACATAAGAGAAGCACTAAAGGTTTCTACAACACCTATTCCATACTTTGTTGCTATGGTCAACATTCAAATATCTACAAGAACCAATTCTAGGGGTACAACTATACCATAGCATGAGGAAGTGTTGGACAAACTAGAGGGCATTATGCTCATAATTCTAGATTTATTTTACATTCCAAAACATATCACATCCTATTCTACCTTGATCAAGATAAGGGAAAAGATCATAATTATCAAAACAAAACTTCAGAAAGCTACAACATTGAATCCACAATTAGTAGCTAAAGTTACATAACTCAAAGCTTTCTTGTCTAATCTTACTATTCTCCAAGTAGGCATGACAAGTGATGAGACATTTGAACAACTTAAAATCAAACAATAGTAGATGAAGATGAAAAAAGAGATGGTCACTTGGAATGCATCCTTAATAGAGGTGATATTGAATGGTGCAAAAAAGGACCTTTCTAGGTGTGCAAGGAGAATAAATATTTGGAAAAAGAAAATCATTGATTACTTAAGATTGAAAAGCAAAAGAAATAATTTGAGTACCTTAACTAACAACAAGAGAAATTGGTAAAAGTCAATGTAGACATGCAAAGATTAGCAACTGAAAATAGAAATCTCTTAATGGAGAAAGTACATAAAATAAGGTAGAAATTGGTAATTGAGATATTCACCTAGAAAAATTGAGATCATAAAGTATGAAAAATTCAAGAATTATTATAGGGAATAGGTTGGCATATAGAAGGAGATCAACAAAAAAGAAATTCAATTAGTCAAATCCAAAGTCAATGAAGCCCTCTAGCAACTTCAAGACAATGCATTGCAACCCATCGTTGATGGACTAAATGCATATAACAAAGCTAAAATCCATATGAAGAAGCTAAAAATTGAAGACATGATGAAGTATATGGAGTTAGCCAATCTCTAGTAAGCTTATCTAGCAATGTTGACTATTGGAAAGCCTAGATCTAAATGGAAAAGTTTGTGCTTATTATACGAAAATGAGTATAAGCTCCATAAGAAGGCATGCCAAAAACTAGAAGTATCTAACACAAAGCTTAAGATTCTTAAGAAATAATTTAAAGATCAAAGAATAGTAATTAAGAAGTTGGTTAAGAGAATTAGTAACTACCAAGAGCTATGAAACATAATAAAGGCATTGGACATTGAACGCAAATAATTTGCTGCCTGGGTTATCAATGCTTATGAAATGTTTCATATCTTGTCTTGTCCTTGGGAAGTGTCAACCACTACAACTCTAGGAAAATCAACATACACAATAAATGATTCTAGGACTAAGAAGGAAAATATGAGAGCCTTGATTAATGCATTTCAACTGAGATCAGTAATAGCAGGATAGCCACACTATGCACCAAAGTAGCAGAAGCCATAAGAGTCACCACCACCTAGAACAACTTAAGACAAATGTCTCAAATCATTCTTTTATACACACTAGTATAAGCCAAATTTGTAATGTATTCAACTTTGATTTACCAAAAATTGTAAACACTTGAACTAATTTTATAATGTAACACTTCAGTCAATCAATCAACTAGTCCAATCACTCCCATAATTTTCTAACCAACTTCATTCCAGTTTTGTTAACTCAAGGATGAGTTTTTAGTCAATCTTGGAAGTATGATAAATGTCAATTTTTGTAAGTCAAGTCAATACAACAACATCAACATATGCATTATTTTATTAACACATCAACATTAATACAAGTTTAATAAATGCCTATATAAATGCACACATCCATCACATTTATGGTACCATTCGATTAGTAATATAGTAAAAAATTTTCAATTTCTTTTCATGAAAGTTTGTATTAGTCACTGATTACCTACAACATGAATCAAGTAGATTATACAAAATTTTATTTGAGTGATCATATACCTAAACACATTTTCATGGTGACGATCAAACTAAGATTCATTTTCTTCATTATAGCACTTGGCTTATTTTTATAATTTCTTGAATTACAATTTATTGTAATTAATTCTCTAAGTTCAACACTTCATTAATTATTTTACTTTCATTACACTTAATCAAAATCACATAAGTATATTAACTTCAAGCATAAAAACATTAATGTTAGGTAATCTCAGCAGTATACCACTTGGTACACCTAGTAGTAGACACTTGGTAACCTAGCAACATTGATCTATGTTTAGGATGTGTACAACTAGTTGGGAACAAATGCTTCATGTTTAGGCTAGATCAAATTTATTTTGTACAGTTATGTTAATTAGTTAATAATTTTAGTATTTTAAGAATAATACTTTGATCATATGTCTCAATCATACTTAACCATATAAATTAAGTGCAGACAAGTGTTATTGAATATAGCAACCAAAAATCTAATGCTTAGCTATCTAGACATGTATACTAGTCTCACTTCATAAAATTCAACTAGATTATGCATGGATACCTGTAACTTGTTTGGTTGGATGTAGAGTCTACTTTATTGCTCAATAATTTTTAACATTCTACAAGGTGCAAGCATCATGGAAGGCTTGCAAATGATGTCATGGATGTGTGATAGTCTCTTTTGAATTTAAGGATATTATTCATATCTAGTCTCTTAATGTGACTATCCTTTTGATGCCTAGTTGGAATGTGAAAAGCCTTTCTAATGTTGATTGTACTTTACATAGCCATCAAAGATTTTTCATAGTCATTCGATTTATCATAATCTTTGTCATCACCATGATCCCTTCTATGCTCTCTACAATGCCTTCTATCATGTCTATGATCATGATCACTATCTCTATCTTTGTCTTGATCTTCATATTTATCTCAATTTTTGTTTTTTCCAAGTTGTTTATCATGGTTTCCTTCTCCATCTCTACTAAGTTGCCTATCTTGACCCTTATGTATGGTTCCTATTCCTTGTCTATGTTCATCTTTGTTAGAGCTTAAGGATGAGGATGATGAAGAGGATGGAGAACAAGGAAATCCATGCAAACTTGATCTTCTTTCTTGATCCTTCTGATTGTCTCTTCTTTGCCTACTAGAGGTCATCCTTATGTTAACTCTTGTTCTTCCTCTTCTTTGGTTACTTGTCAAGGTAGAGCATAGCCATGGATTGCTTGTTTCTTCAATGTTGAATATAGAAGAATTTTGGTGATTGAACCTTCTTGATTGATAATCAATGTCCTCCTTCTTTGATTCAGACATTAATGGAAGGGTAGTGTGCTTACCCTTAGCAATTTCATGATAAGCTTCCATCAAATAATCTTATCTAGCTTAGGCTTCTATGGGCTTGTATGATCTAGACATTTCATTAAGCACTTTGTATTCATCTACAATAACTTCTAGTCTAATCTTCATTAATGTAGTGATGAGCATTGATGGAGCTACCCTATCAAGTAGCAACATAATGTTACCTTGTAGGTCTTTCCATTGTAGTTGTTCATCTTACTAGGAAAAAAAGTTAAATTATAAACAATATGAATCCAGATGATGGTAAATAACCTTCACTTAGTAGGGCACATCATTATCATCATTTCTATGATCCTATCATTACCCCTTGTAATGTTATTAGTGTGTAGAAAATTAAACCTATGAGAAGAAGATATATTAAATTAATGTGTTTGTAACTTATTAATATATGAATATATTCAAAAGATAAATCATTAAGCTTTTAACATCAATAATGTATGATATCAACTAATCTAGAACACTAGCACCCTCCTTAGCAATGACACCAATGACAAGTAGCTCAATAGATCCTATGCCTAATCATACAATGCATAAGAGCTACAAATCTACAAACAAAGCTATATTGGTGTCTAGATAGTTAATAATTGATCATGGGTCATTGTTTTTCCACTTGGACTAGTTGTGATTCTAAGCATATGGTTTAGTTGAAGGTGATGCATATGATCATGATATTTTTCAATATATTTAACTAACAATAGTAAAATAATGAAGTAATTAATCTAACAAGCCATAAAGTACATGTTAATTTAGCCTAAAAACAATGAGCATTCATTATTGATTTGTTGTACATATCCTAAACTCACATGATTGCTACTAGGTAATCAAATGTTCACTACTAAGCATACCAAGTGATAACACTACTAGGATTACCAAATGATAACATGTTTATGCTTGAAATTAGGCGTACTCATCCTCCATATTACTAATACACATAGGAATATAAAGTATTATGTTAAGTACATGGAAAAGTAAAGTACAATGAAAGTAAATTATAAGAAAGGAAATATTATGCTAGGTTAGAATGATGTAATGAAGGGAATTAATCTTAACATTATTTCCATCATGAATTGTGTTCATATACAGGCTACTAATAAGACTTCAAATAATTAACTTATTTCTTGTTAAAGGAACTTATTAACTGCTACTTAAATTCATGAAAATAAACTAATAAAGTCTCTCTATCTACTACATTAATGATGCATTGAATGTAGTAGATGATTGTATTTATAAGCATTAATTGTAACTACAACTTTGCATTTGAGATGTCACATCTATGATGTTGCAACGCACCAAAAAAACTATTCATCATCAGTGTTAGAGAAATTCTTCTAAATTATCATGTTTACTAAATGTCTTAGGATGTATAGTCATTCTTTTGGGTTTTGACGTACAACCTCTTTGAAAATGTAGGATATAATTGACATGCTTTAAAAAAGAATTTCAAACTACATTGCCTTTTACAATATGTTGGGGGTGTGTTGAATCCCTAAAACTAAATATAGTACAAATAAAAAGATTCAGAGTACAAAAGAAAAGCCAAGAAGAAACTTGTACAATAACAAAGAAAGAGAGGAGAAATTTCAAAACAATAAGAAAGAAAGGCCCAATGGTTTTTGGGATGCCTTTATAGGTTTTCATTTTTGCAACTAGTCCTAGAAAACCTTCCCTTTATGATAGGAAAAGGATCAAACCTTGCCCTTGTTTAGAAGCACCCAAATGAGTTATCAATTCATACTAAAGGCATTCTTTAAATGAAAAATATAAAACAAAAAAGAAAAATATTTAGAAGTTTAGCTAAAGCATCAACTATTGAATAATGTCACCTTGAACTAATAATGGGATAAAATTAGCTAGAGAATCTCTGTGAAAAACCACATTACATTGAGACTTCTAGATGACATAAGAATAAGAGGACTAAAGCAACACCAACAATAAGGTAGAAATTCTTGAAGTTGAGCAACGCCACCAAATAAAACTTCATCCAATCCTAGTTGAAAACCATATAAATACTTGCTACACCAAGTCCAAGATTATGAGCATGGGGATAAGGAAAAAAATAATAGGTGAACGTATCTTCCATGTTGTAGATAGAAGATCCAAGGTCATGAACACTCAAATAAGAGTATCAAATACCCATAGGAAAATAGTGAAGAATCAAATACCATAGAAAATGTCTAATTTTTGAAGAACTAGGGGAATTCCATATCTTCTAAATTGATTACTTCCATACCTAAACATTATGATTAACCTTCCAAAGATAATTGAATCTTGGTCAAATATTAGTATTAGAACTAATAAGAATATACATAATCTTAGACTAATATGAAAAGATATGATGGTCATTAATCTAAGAAAAATCAAGCAAACCATTATGAGAATCTTGAATAGCTACACTTTTGTTCAAACTAACCAAAGGATAAAAAAAAGTAGACTTTTTAGAAATATTAATACCATAAATACTTTGACACTCATATTAAATAATCCAGTGATTATTTATGTGAATAGATGAAAAAGGAGGACATGCCAAGCTTATACCATGTGCTACAAAGATGTGGACACTTAATAGCCTATGGTTCATTGTTAATGGGAAGCCACCAAGAAGAAATCTTATTAAACATAGAGGTAGAAATAGTATTATTGAAGTTCTAAAACTGACTCATAAAACTACAAATATTCCAAATATGCTTAATGAAAATGGAACCTAAAATAGTAATACCTTTTGGAAAAAGGATCTAATTCAACAAATGAATATCTTTCCAATAATCACTACCTTCAGGTTTACCTATATGAATGCACTTACGAAAAAGAAACTTCCAAGGATCTCTATCAGATAAGCATTTAACCACCCACTTGACACATAAAACAATACCCGACTTATAACAATTTAGCAATCTTAATCCTTCATCCTCTTTGTGACAAGTACAAATGTTCTAGGCAGCACAACAAAATCTTTTTTTAAAATGGCTACTACTCCAAAGAAAATTTCTTATAAGCTAATCAATGTGACGATAAGTAAAAAAATTTGGAGCCCAACAAGAAGAATAATACACATGAATATCTTGGATGATATGCTTATAAACAATAAATTTACCATCCATTGAAAGCTTCTTCTCCTTCCACTTGATAAGTCTTTTTTCAATTTTCTTCACTATAACATCCCATAAAGTTTTTGAATATTCAACAAAGAAAAAATGAATGCCTAACAATTTGAAAACATTAGGCTTTTCTTAAAAATGTCAAGATATAGACAAAGCCCATTCTTAAACCTCCTTATTGCAATAGATAAAAGATTTGAACTAATTAATATGAGAGCCTGAGAGCCTACAATATTGATAAACACGATAAAAAAGATGACCTACAATAGCTTTGTTATTTTTTATCATAAAAAAAATTCATTTGCCAAATGCATATTCAATAAAGTAGGAACATTATTATGAATGAAGATGCCTTATAGAAAATTCTATTCATGGTCCTTTTGAATAACACAATATGAAAAATATACAATAATGATGAAGAGATAAGGAGCAAGAGGGCAACCTTGCCTAACTGAACACTCAAGCTTAAAACTATTAGTAATGCCAACATTAGTAGTCACAAGTGCATTAGCATTTGCAAAGAGAATTTTCCTCACCCTAATAATATTTTCATTCAAACCATATTTGTGATGATAGATAATAAAAGACTACCATTCAATTCTATCATATGATTTAGCATCATCAAGCTTTAGAAAAGTAATCTCTTGATCGAAATCCTCAACCCAATGCATATTGTCTCAAGCCACAATAATATTGTCTAGAATATATCTACCTTTGACAAAGCCAATTTGCATTGGGGTAATTAATTCAGGAATAATTGATTTTAATCTTTTAGCAAGATATTTAGTCAAAATTTTATAAATAGAATTTAGAAGAGTAATAGAATGTCAATTACCAATGTGAGAACTATTATTGATGAGTCCCGAAATCGAACCCTCAATATCGAATCCTCGATATCGGATACGCGATATCAGAGATGCCGAAGTGATATCGAACATGCAATGTCAAAACCTATCTCATTGCCTATAAATAAGAGACAAGGGCACTTGGTTTGGCATTAGTTTTTTAGTCCCTTAGTCGAATTCTTACAGTTTTTCTATTCCAGAGTTAGAATTATTTCTGAGTGCCTGCAGTCAGAGTCATAGAGTGAATGGATCTTTATTCGAGCATTATGTACCTGAGCATACCTTGTGTCTAGAAATAAAGATGAACTTTTTGATAAACCATGCAACATTCAGAATAGCTTAATTATTGCATTTCATTTTATTTGATGCTTTCAATAGTTACTTAATGCTATTTCATAGAATTATTAATTGTCAATTACCAATGAATTAGCACACTCAGCATGACCACTTCAAGCATACGTGGAACACTTGGTAACCCAGTAACGACTAGCATTTGGTAATCCCAATAGTGTTACACTAGTTTAGGATGTGTCCAAAAAGTGGGAACGGATGCTGGTGTTAGGACTAGTTAGAAGATAGTTAATTAATTAAATCAAATTAGCTATTAAATTACCTCATTTCTCTCTTTTGAGCATCAAGAACATAAACATAAAATAATAAGAATCACATACCTCAAGTTTACTTAACCATACAATTATGCCTTACAAGTAAGCTTGGGAAGACAACCATTGCATAACTCATCCTTGTTTTGCGTAGGTGCATAAGCACTTAATCCTTGGAGTTCAACTAGATCACACGTGAACACTCGTATTCATATAGTTGGGCGTAGGGGTACCTCACCGCTCATCAATTACCTTCCTTGGGAATAAGTCTAATGACTCCTTTATTTAGCTCTTAACTAAGAAAACATTGTTCAATGGCTTTTACAAAAATATAATAAAGGTCCATACTAACAACATCCCAATGGTTTTTAAAAAACACAATGGGAATTCCATCAAAACCTAGAGCTTTATCATTGTCCAAGCTAAACATGGCATCTTTAATTTTAGTAAGATAGATATCTTGAGCAAGAAGATCATTGTGATTGCTATGAACAATATTAGATAAATGATCACAATTAGAGAGAAAATCCTCATGATTACAAGCCTCTAAGATAAAAATAAATTGAAAATATGTTTCAAGAAAACCATTAACAATATGAGGATCTAAACTAATTTGACCAACAACTTCCATGAAGTCAAGAATAGGCAAATTACCTTTACCTTTTAAGAATTTAAAAAATTCATTGCATGGTTCTCCCTCAATTTCAACTAATTAATATGACTCTTGGGGAGAGCACTCTTAGCATTATGCATATCCCATTTTGTTTGACTGAGAAAACACAAGCAAGTCATTGTTAAAGATTAACATTAAAAGGATCATGATGTAATGTTAATATGTTGAATTTCATCACAAATTTTTTTCTCAATCTCACTTTATCTTTTGACATATTGCTTACCTAACTAGTGAGCAAAATTATGAACATAACATATAGCACGCAATCACCAATCAATCTAACCTAATTTATCAAGGGATCTCATTTCTGCATTCCATAAAGATGTCAAAATACCTTTTCCAAAGAAGTAAGATATAAAGATGCATTCATATGGAAAAGAGCATAACGTTAAACTGGAGATTTAATACCAAATTCTAAATTAAGAGAAATTAGAAAATAGCTTGAAAGAGTTACATCTTTATGAATAACAACCTTTTCATCATAAAATTATGAAGAATAATTAGAAAAATAAAATTAGTTAAGTCTTTTAGAAATTTGATTGTCACCTTTTTGAAGGTTAGACCAAGTAAACTAATCATCATGATGAATATTTGAACCAATAGCATCAGATAAACAAAATTAGTCCTTAAAATTACACCAAATGGAGAACTCATGGCTTGCAAGTTGAGAAGAAACTTCACCAATTTTATCATAAGAATTCTCAGTCATTAAAATCACCTCCAAAAAGGTAAGGAATGTTAGGCAATCTTTGAAAAAGAAATTTTCATACAATAGTTCTACCTATAGAAGTAGTAGGAGCATAAATATTACAAATACCAGAAGGACCCAAAGCACCTTGTAGAATAACCCAAACTACAAAGTTATCACTACCATGAGAGATAATTTTTTTAGACACAATATTATTGATAATGAAAGATGCACCACCTTGACCAATATTATGATTAGTAAATAATATTGTAGAGTTGTGAAGAATGCTACTACCTGCCATGACTATATTTGTATTAGAAATGTTAATCTCTTGAAGAAGAATAAAATTGGAAACTAAAAGTCGTGTATGAAGAAAAGCACTGACAAATTTTATCCAGAGTCTATTAATAAGACCACGGACATTCCATAAAAAAAGGCCTCACCTTGTCAGTAGAATTAACATTATCAAAAGAAATTATCTCTATTTCTTGGCCAATAGTAGTAAATGAATTATTTATAATTAAAAAATCCTGAGCATGATGACCATTCTGAAGATTTGATATATATTTGCCAATAGATAGACTATCTGAATGTTTTTTATTATGAAGAACCATTTGAAATCCATCTAAATCAACAATAGGATTCTGTGAAACCTTAATACCATATACTTGTTTCTCTTTAGTCATTAAAGAATTTTTTAAAATTAAATTTCTTGAAACCTTACATGAAGAAACATTTTTAGTAGGATCCTTAACATTAGTAGAAGAAACTTTAAAACCATTGGCTATAGCTTATTGCTGACATGCTTACATTGCCTCTTTCTATAGCATAAGAGAACATGCATCAAACATATGACCCTCTCAATGACAATAATGACATGACTTTGGAAGACTATAATAGAAAAACTTCTGCATGTAATCAATTATGCCAGTATGTAGAAGAATTTCTAGCTTAAGTGAATCAAGATCTAATCATATAACGAGTCCTACAAAAACCACTAGCTGTAACTAGGGTTTCAAAGTACTTGATCAACCCAATACAAGGGATAGTATCCCTTTCAACATTTTCAAAAATTAAAAGAAGATTAAGCAATTCAACAAAATAAGAAACTTTTCAAAATTTAGGAGATGGTAGGTTAAAAGTGGGAGTCCACTTTCGAACAATCAATAAAGCATGATAATGATTAAAAATACCAACATTAAGAGCCTTAAAGACCATCATCAAATCAACAAATTCTACTAGCAAGAATGAGTTAGACAAATAGTAAACATGAATAGCATCCAAAACTTGATCTTTCCAAACCTAATTCAAATGATTAAAAAACTAGATGAATGAGTTAAATAACCAAAAATTTGCCCAAAAAATACCTTCTAGAATTTTCCTAAGGAATAGATTCATATAAATCATTAAGCAATTTGTAGAATGACAAAGAAGTAGCAGTTTCGTGTGAAGGAACACTTATTGAATCTGGTGGCATTGCACGTAGTTAAAAAATCACTGCTTTCAACTACCAACAATTTGTGAAGTCTTCGAAATGCTGAAACACCAAAGCAAAAGCTTCACAAATCCTTTGGAAAACCACAGCAATGTTATCAATCACAGTAGCCAAAACCCTGAAAGTTTAAAACCAAAGTAACGTCATCTATGCAAAATGCTTCAATGCTTCTAAGATTGCAAAAACTAGAGCTATGATGAATCATGGTTTGTCAAGTGCTGATATCAGATCCTTATTAACTAGGTGCTAATATCAGACCCCTATTTTTAGACCCCTGATGTCTGATGAGTCCTGATATCAGACCCCCGATATCACACCTGCAATACTGTGTATGCGATATCGCGGCCTAGCAATGTGAGCCTATAAATACACAATGGGGCGCATGAGAAAGAAGCAGTTTTCAATAGTCAGTTTAGTGTTAGAGTAGCATACCTAGGATCTACGCTTGGCAATCCTAGTAGCATACCTAGGATCTACGCTTGGCAATCCTAGTAGTAGTCATGCATGAGGTCCAAGATGTGTATGGATGATTAAGGAATGGATGCTCATTACACTTAGGCTAGCTTAGATTCTCTCTCCCTTTTCCTCCTAGCTTAATTAAAGTTATTTTCCATTGCCTCCAAGAGTAGCACTAGGTTAGAAACCACATCATACACCTCACTCTGGACTAAACCATACGTGACAAAGAAAATACTAGTCGAGGTGGGAAGACAAAAAACTATGATCAACAAGTAACTATCTAGATATCACAACTAGTCCATCTATGGAGTTTGACTGAATTGTGCGTGAAACACTCATATTCGTATGGTTGAGTGTAGGGGTACCTCGTCACTCATCAAGCTACAACCAAAATGGTTGTAGAAACCACTTAGAACTACCTCAGTCAATTTTGAGGTAAATCCCTCAAGGCATAGCACAATGACATCAAGTAAAGAAGAAGAAGTAATCAAATGTAACTGCAAACACAACCACAGCTTGAAACCCTAGCTATGAGATGAGCACCAAGGTACCCCTACACTCAACCATACGAATACGAACGTTTTACGCACAATCCAGTCGAATTCCAAGGACTAAGTGCTTATGCACCCTTGTGGAACAAGGACACATTGGTTGATCATTGTCTTCCCAAGCTTACCTGTATGTCACAATTGTATGGTTAAGTAAGCTTGAGGCATATGACTTTTATAGCTTTTATATTTTTATGTCTTGCACTAGTAGGGAAGGAGAGAGGTAACTAAGTGACTAATTTAACTTAACTACTCATTAACTAAGTTCTAACTAATCCTAACACCAGCATCCATTCCCACTTGCTGTACACATCCTGAACCAATGCAACACTGCTAGGATTACCAAACGCTAATCGTACTGGGTTACTAAGCGTTACACGCATGCTCGAAGTGGTCGTGCTTGTGTAATTTAACGATTTGCTTAATTGATCAACATGAATTGCTGTGCTAATAACAGAAACGTAAAGTGCATAAAATAAAATAAAATAAAATAAATGCATAAGAAAATAAAATAAAAGAAATGTGTAAGAAAAAAAATCTCAAGTCCTGCAAGGATGAATCAAAGAGCTCATCTTTATTGCCATACACAAAGTGTGCTTAGGTACACAATGCTCAAATAAAGATCCATCCACACTTAGACCTCTTACTGGATGCACTTGGAAAATACTCTAACTTTCAAACAGACTATAAGAGTTTCGCTACTTGACTGCTAAAAGACTTCTTTTCAATTGTGTACCTGGGCACTGTATTTATAGGCTTAGGAGCAGCTACTCTAATAATTAGAGTAACCGCTCTAATAATTAGAATAACTACTAAAGTAACCACTAGAGTAACCACTCTAATAATTAAAGTAACTACTAGAGTAACTGCTCTCATCATACCCCCACGACTGAATAAAAATGTGTCCTTGAGTTCCTTACAAAATATTGGGAAGGTATGGGATTATTGACTAATTGACAACTGACAGTGGAATGGGATGATGGACTCAACATGCCCAGTGAATGAATCAATAAGCATATTACAACATTAGTGTTCATGACCACTGTGGTGAACACTCATACATAAATGACATCTAAGCCTTTATTTAGCAGCTTGAAGAGAAAAAGAGAGAGAGAGAGAAGATGGAGCGTGTTGCCACCAATGCTGAGATTGCACCTTCCATTGTTTATCCATAGCCATGCCACCAAACTTGCTCCTTTCGTAAATGCTCTAGTTTTGGTCCATCATAAGTGCTTCTTCCAAGCCTAGTCCATTATTTGTATGATCGCCATATGCACAGACAACATAGTCACAAATGAGCAAGGATAGATAATCAACAATGTAGTTGATACCTTGCGCTGATATGAAGTGCATTGGCTGAGTTATGGTTATGGAAGAGACTAGTTCGAAGATTTATCACTGGCAACTACCCAAGGTGTAGGGGTTAGGCAATTAGTAAAATGGAAAAAATTGAAAAACTTGTGTATTTCATGGTTAAGATAACTTAGAAGAATTCATCCCAAATCCAAACTCAAACCAACCACATTCAGTGACCTCACATCAATACACTTGGCCAATCCATCCTCTTGAGGCAACAAGAATGCTTCCACAAAGAGTGACCACCATCCCAAGGAGAGTGAGATGGAGAAGTAGGAAGTGACAAAGGGCCTTAATTAGAGAGAACCTTCAGGCATGCGTAACATGTCTTTCCAGTGCCATAACTAGCACTTGTAGCCCATATTACTTTATTATGTCTAAGGGGTGTGCTTTGAATTCTCACCTTTTTCTCTCTCTTTTTTATGTTTATGCATGAGAACCACACCATGCAAATACTTATTTTTATTCACTCAGCTTCCTAATATTTGAACAATGTCAAAATGGCAGAAAACCCAAGAAAAAGCATCCAAACGCCCAAGAGAATGGCCAGCACCAATGCATTGAATCCCCTTAAAGTCACACCCTTTTCATCCTTTGAGTCTTTCCTTGGTTTGAAAAATACCCAGCCACCAATTCATTAACAAGTTTACTTAGAAAAAGGGGACTGTACAGTTCCAAGCCAAAGGAGACCATAGGGTTGTATGGATAAGTGGACGATGTGGACTCATTGCCTGTTTTACCAAAAAAACCATACCTTAATATTAGCATCATAATTCAAAGGTAAAAACCAAACATTAGCAATCAATATGATTCAATCCACTATCATGAGCACTTATTGGATGACGAATAAAAGTAAATCAAGCAAACAAAGAAATAGTAAAAACATGAACGATGGTGTAAAACAAAAATAAGAAAAGTTAAAAGAATGTGTAAAAAAAATTCAAAAAACATTGAGGGCCTAGAATGGTTAGCATAGGTGGCCATCTCCCCCACGACTAAGTTGGAAGGAGGAGATCTGAAATAGTGAGCAGGGTTGTCCATCAAGAGAGGTAGAATGTGTACTGGCTATCCTAAGCTCTTGGAAAGGTTTGGTTTGTTGCACATTGACCAAAATTTTCTTATTCAGGCTCTCAAGTTTATATATTGTCATGACCCCTGAAGGAAAAGTTGCATAAATAATATAAGGTCATTCCCATAGTGTTTGAAATTTAGTACGTTGTGGCACATGTGTGGGATTCCAGTAGAGAACCTTGTCTCCTGGCTCATATTTAACTTTCCTAATTCTTAGGTCATCATGTTGTTTATTGAAGACCTTCTACAATTCATTAGATGATAGGGCAGTTAATCGGTTTTCATCTAGCAAGTTAAGGGTTACTAACCATTGTTTCTGTGCTAGATCAAGGTCAAGGTTGAGGTCACATGCCGTGGATAGTGTACAAATCTCAGTTTGAATGGGAAGCGTTGGTAATTTACCATACACTAACTCATAGGGAGAGTAGCCTGTAGGGAGTTTCCATGTGGAGTAGTATGCCCAAAGAGCATCGTTCAGTTTAGTGCTCTAATCTCACCTAAACTTGCTACTGGTTCTTATCAATATTTTCATGATCTCCCTATTGGTGACTTTTGCTTAACTGTTCACTTGCGGGTGGTATAGTGTAGTCAATTTACGCTCAACCCTTAAGCGTTGCATTAATTTTTGAAAAGTTGCACCTATGAAGTATGTACCATTGTCTGAAATAAGTGCATGCGACACACCAAACTTGTTTATGATTTGTTGTTGAACAAATTGTGCAGTTGTAGATGATGTATAATCTTTAACAGCAACTGCTTTGGCCCATTTTCTTAGGTAATCAATGGCCCCATAAAATCAATTCCCCACATGTCGAAGGGTTCTAACGGTTGAATCCATTGTTGCGGACCCTTCATTCTAGTAATCATTCCCCCATCACGTTGACAGCACTCACAAGATTGGACGAAATGATGGACGTCCCGAAATAATGTAGGCCAATAATATTCTGCAAGTAGGCTCTTGATGGTCGTTCGTCTCCCAGCGTAATGACCCCCACAAAGACCCTCATGAGCATCTTGGAGAACTCGCAGTTGATCTATATCAGGAACACACCATCAAATCAAACCATCGGGACACACTTTGTAAAGTTGCCCATTGATCTCCATAAAGTACTTAGCTTGGTGAAGAAACTGTTGTTTCTTCTTAAGGTTTAAATCTTGTGGTGTTTGTTGGGTGAGGAGATAGGTAAGAATGCTACTATACCAGTTTGTCTCCGTGGGTGATTGATTATTCACTACACTAGTGAAGAGGAATTCATCAAGGAAATGATTAGAAATTGGATACTCATCCTCTTTGTTGTTCCATCGCAACCAATATAAATGATCAGCAACTACATTCTCAGTGCCCTTGTGATCGATCATCGTTAAATCGAACTTTTGTAAGATTACAAGCCATCATATGATATAAGGGCTTACCATTGGCTTATTCATGGGGAACCGGATTGCACTATGATCTGTATGTATATATACTTTATATCCCAATACATTGTGTCTAAACTTTTCTAGTGCAAACACTACAACCATTAATTCTTTTTTTGTGGTAGTGTAGTTAAGTTGTGCTCCAGCGATACTTCTACTTACACAGTGGATGTAATAAGGACGCTTTTGGTCATCTAACTGTGTAAGTACAGCTCCTAAAGCATAGTTGGACATTTCAGTCATGATACGGAATGGTTTAGACCAGTTAGGAGCTTGTAGAATGGGTGTTTCTACTAACTTCTATTTCAGAGTTTGGAAAGCTAATTCGCATTCCTTGGTCTACTCGAAAGGTACGTCCTTTTTCGTTAATTCCACCAATGGTTTGGCAACCTTTGAAAATTTCTCAATAAATCTCCTATAGTAGCCAGTATGTCCAAGGAATGACCGAATATCTTTGATAGTTTTTGGTTGACAAGTAATTCCTTGGATAATTTTGATTTTCTCAGGGTCTACCTCTATCCTTGTGTGTGAGATTTTGTGGTCTAGTACTACACCTTCTTAGACCATCAAATGGCTTTTCCGCCAGTTGAGCCTCAAATTGGTTTCTACACATCTTTTTAACACTTGCTCCAACCAATCCAAGGCTTGATCAAATTTTGCTTCATAAGTGGAGAAGTTGTCCATAAAGACCTTCACGTCGTTCCCTATCTGCTATTGGAATATGCTTAGAACTAGTCATTGAGATGTTGTAGGGGCATTGCACAAGCCAAACGACATCTATTTGTATGCAAGCATTCCCCAAGGACTGGTGAACATAGTCTTGGCTTGGTCTTCTAGGGCTATTTATATTTGGTTATATTCATCATATCCATCCAAAAAACTGTAATAGCGATGCCCTGCGATGGTGTCTAAGACTTGGTCGACAAATGGCAATGGAAAGTGATCTTTGAATGTTGTCATATTTAGTAGCCTAAAATCTATGCACACCCTCCATTTGCCTCCCTTTTTAGGTACAATAACTAAGGGGCTAACCCATTCGCTATCAGCAATGGGGTATATGAACCTAGCCTTGAGAAGCTATTCGATTTCTTTCTTAACTACTTGCTTCAGCTTAGGGTTTAATCACCTCTATAGTTGTATTCGAGGCTTCATGGAGGGATCAGTGTAAATTCTATGTTGGTATAACCTAGGATCTATTCCAGTTAATTTGGGATATGACCAAGTGAAGGCTTTTGACCATTTATTTATTACTTTTAGTAGTTCTTCTTTCTATTGAGGAGCAAACTTAGCATTGATAATTACCGATTTTCAATTTTTAAGGAACGTGTATTCCATATTGATGGCCAACAGTTTTAGCTCGAGGGGCTCCTGCTTAAATTTCTTAGGGATTTCCAACTTCCCCCAGTTGATATTTTCAAGGTTAAGACTTGGAAGTTGGCAGTGGACTTACTCTAATGCATCTATGCTATCGATGTAAGGACAAGTCAAACCCTCAATTGGTTCCATGCATATAATTGAACTGCTTTCTTAATCATTTTTCAGCCACTGGGTGCCTTCCTATCATGTGGTTGCTGCATACAGGCATCTTTGTATGTTGATCACTTGTGCGCACTAATTGCATGCAGGCAATGTTAAACTTTGCATAACCCATGACCTCTGCATGCAATTATACCCTGTGTCACTGTATGCGATGCATGGAACTTTCTTCTTCTTGATCTTTCTGAATGTATTTTCCTTTGATATTTCTAGGGAAAGATCGTGGATTCCTAGGTGTGCGTCGATGGTGCTTAGCCATGCTCTTCCCATTATGATTGGGAAGTTCCCTTTACCGTTGTTTACTTGAATCACTAGGAAGTCAGCTTAGTATGACCACCCACAAACAGTGGTAATAATGTCTTCCACTAGTCCCAATGGGACAGTGATGGACTGGTCGGCCAACTCTAGACAGATGTTGCTCTTTTTCAGGTTCCAAGCCTTGTACATTTCTTGAGAAATCAAGTTGACACCAGAGCCTAAATCCAAAAGAGCCTTGCATAGCGCATTTGCAGTGATTTGTAAGTATATCAGAGGACTCCCAGGATCAGAGAATTTCCTAGGAAGGTGGCTAGCTTTGATCCAATCGGTGACAACATGTGTTAGCATGATCGTATGCGTTGAGTGCGGTGATTAGGTTGAAGGGGGCTCCGAAGTTTTGATTGATATTAAGGTGTCTAAGGAATCAACCGCTTGTGATTGCAAAGGCTTGGTTGGATTGTTGGTTCTAAAGAAAGGTCATTTCTTCATGTGGTTGTTGGAACCGATAGTAGGTTGAGAGTTAACAGCCCTTGTGGCGTTACATTGCTGCGGCTGGGTAGGGATCTCACCTTGCATCAGGGAGTAGATGGTAGTGGAGCTATTGGTGGAAGAGATGCGGCCAGATGAGAAGGATGATATGCTTCTGGAATATCGCTTCTAAAAGAGGGAGTCCCATAATACTCGTGGGCTTGGTAGTCAGGTTGAGAAGTGACGTGACCAGTAGAGTCACGTGGGGAGATTGGCTGCTGCACGTAATATCCATATGGGTCACGTTATCGATAAGGATACTGTTGCCTTGGTGGTGGCATTCCCCATGATTGCGAGTGCTGCCACTTTTGATATTGCTCAATCAGTTGTGGTGGAGTTCCACTGGGATAATATGTTAAGGGTTGGTGGAACTACCTTGGGTTACGTTGAGGATAAGGTAACCTTCGGGGTGTTTGCCTTTTGTTTAATCGTGGGTTGAGTGCATACACCCCAGACTCCTACAAATGTAAGATTATAGGGCAACATCCCTTAGGATTGTCATATTGACATATCTCACATCCACTATCATTATCTATTTTCGAATCCACAACCTCTTCAATGATGGCAACTTTGCCCTTACCCTTGCTACGTGCATGTTCAGCCTCTTTCTTTTTTCTTTTCTCACTATCTTGCTCTCTAGACTCCTCTACTATTTTAAGAACAGTTTGAAATCTATTGTTTATGGAATTCCACATTTTGTCTACCTTTGCCGAAACTTCTGATGTCATCTTTTGGATAGGCAAAGTTTTCCTATTCACCATCTCTTCGAGCAGTGACTCTTCTTCATCCTTACAAAATCTTACTCCCCTCTTCTGAAGGGAAGGATCTCG
>MNCI01003108.1:307270-374491 GCA_015680685.1 Gnetum montanum
ACCGGTACTAGCTTTCCGCTTCTTTAACTAGTGTTCGTGGGAACAACTTAAGTTTTTGCCATTCATTCTCTATGTTTTGTAAGGCACACGCATCATGGAATGCTTGTAAGTGATTTTGAGGATCAGTGTTGTATCCCCCTTCAAATCATGAGATGTTGTTCATATCTAATATCTTAATCCTACTATCTTTCTAGTGCCTTGTTGGAATTCTAACAGCCTTAGTTATGTCTAACATACTTCAAGTACTGAGTAGGGGTTCATTATGATCATCTCGTCCATGGTGTCTATGATGCCTACGTTGTTCCCTACTCTCCCTACTTCAATGTCGTGACTCTCTAGAGTGCCCTTGTCCCCTTTCATGGTTGTTTCATCTATGACTTCCACTTTTCCTACCTTTATCCCCATGGTCTTTTTCTTTATGACCGCATCCAGATATTGAAGGTGAGGGTGAAGGAAATGATGAAGGTGAAGAAGAAGGAGAACCATCACCAGGACGGTGTCTGCTACCTTCGCTTCAGCGATCTTGGCCTCGATTGCGATGGTGATTAGAATGTCCATCTTTATCATGAGTCTGTGTCCCTTTTTCGAACCATTTGTGCCCATGGGTATCAGAACGTGGGTTATGAATAGTGGAATGAAGGTTCTGATACACAACCCCTTGGCCAAAGTCAAGGGGGGGGAACATCATTGTGTGGGTGACTACCTGAGGTAGGTTCACCACCCTCATTTTCACTTAAGACATGTGGGGCATCCTAGGACCACTTACCCTTCAAAGACTTATGATGTCTCTTTTGTTGCAAGTCCCTTTGACGTTGTGCCTATGTGGGACGGTATTCTCTAGAGTCATGGTCTTGCACAACGTATTCTACATGTAAGTGCAACATGCCAATTCATGTGAGAGCATGAAGAAGCATGCTGGGGACTGAACGATCGAGAGGTAACACTATGTTACCTTCTAAGTCTCGCCAATGTAGTTGTTTGTCTTGATGGAGGATAAAGGTGAAGTCTGGTATATACTCATCGGGATGAATATATACCACTCGAACTTGTTGAGGAACTAGCGAATCAACGTCGTGTGTATTACACCGTCGACTGTTTTCTGTTTTAGACCTAGGCGGTGAGGCGCTTTTGTACGAAGAATGAGACATACTTGTCTGTTTAGTGTGCAATGTACTCTTGTTTATTATTTTCTCAATCAACCCTAAGGATTCATTCCAACGATGTGAATGATTTCCTAAGTTCTAATTAGCGCACAAACAACTAAGTCCCCGACAATGGTGCCAATGATGAGTGACGAGGTACCCCTACACTCAACCATACGAATATGAGCGTTTCACGCACGATTCGGTCTTATTCCAATGACTAAGTGCTTATGTGCCATTGTGGAACAAAGACGGGTTGGTTGATCATTGTCTTCCCAAACTTACCTGTATGTCACGATTGTATGGTTAAGTAGGCTTGAGGCATATGATTTTTGTAGCTTTTATGTTTTTATGTCCTACGCTAGTAGGGAAGGAGAGAGGTAACTAAGTGACTAATTTAAGTTAACTACTCATTAACTAAGTTCTAACTAATCCTAACACTAGCATCCGTTCCCACTTGCCGTACACATCCTGAACCAGTGCAACACTGTTGGGATTACCAAACGCTAATTGTACTGGGTTACCAAGCGTTACACGCATGCTCGAAGTGGTCATGCTTGTGTAATTTAATGATTTTCTTAATTGATCAAAATGAATTGATGTGCTAATAATAGAAATGTAAAGTGCATAAAATAAAATATATGCATAAAAAATAAAAGAAAATAAATGTGTAAGAAAACAAATCTCAAGTGCTGCAAGGATGAATCAGAGAGCTCTTCTTTATTACCATACGCAAGGTGTGCTCAAGTACACAATGCTCGAATAAAGATCCGTCCACACTTAGACCTCCTGGTGCAGGCACTTGGAAAATACTTTAACTTTCAAACAGACTACAAGAGCTTTGCTACTTGACTGCTAAAAGACTTCTTTTCAATTGTGCACTTAGGCACTGTATTTATAGGCTTGGGAGCAACTACTCTAATAATTAGAGTAACCGCTCTAATAATTAGAATAACTGCTAAAGTAACCGCTAGAGTAACCACTCTAATAATTAGAATAACTACTAGAGTAACTGCTAGAGTAACCACTCTAATAATTAGAGTAACTACTAGAGTAACCGCTAGAGTAACTACTTTAAGTATGGCGGCGGCAGCGGCGTCGTCCTCGTCTGCGACTGCTCTCATCACTATGGTAGAAAAACCATAACCTCCATCATATCAATCAATATGGCTCTACAATGCAAGTTCAAGTTGACGCTATGTAGTTATTGGATCATCGCTATACCATTACAAGATCATCATTATGCTATTTCTATGGCTGTGAAATAGCTGGCCCAAGTCAAGTTGATGCCTAGCATAAAAGAAGCAAACAAAATACATAGTAACCTAATCCTAATTATCGCAAACGCAATGAGAATCAAATGATGCTCTCAATATGAATCTAGAAGTGACTTCTCTCACCTTTTGCAATATATTGACAATAATCACTTATTGGTTGAGGCATGTGACTTGCATCCTATAAGTTATAAGAAAAAGGTTCATAATTAGAAAAAGAATATTGCATTTTACATTAAGATCAAACAATAAATATTTTAACTCTTTTTAGAGGTTAATGAGTAGCAAGCAATCTCAATGCCCAACCATACAAATTATGTGTACACAAATGACTAAATCATAATATGTGGGCTAGACTAGCATGACAACTAGATAGCTAAGCATTTAATTGTAGGTTGATGTCTTCCCAAGTACACTTGTGTAGCCTTAGTGCATAAGGTTAAGTGTAATTGAGGCATTTGATATTGATGTTGTTTAAGCCATATTAAAGTATTATTAAAACATTCAAATTCAATATAAACTAATCTAAGTACAAAGAATAAAAGTTATTCTAGCCTAGGCAATAAGTATCAATTCCTAGTCTATTGTACACATGTCAAACTCACATGATTGTTGTTGGGTTATCAAGTGATTATTGTTGGGTGAACCAAGGAAGAGCATTGTTGGGATTACTAGACGATACGTGTTATGCTTGAAACCAGTTGTACTTATGCCATCATAACTATCATATATTTTAATAGTAAATTACTAATTAATTATATGGAAAGTTAAACAATAAACTAAGTTGTGTGTAAAATAAATTGCATTCAATGTAAATTTAAGCTAAGTCAAAGTTTTACAATGATGTGAAATAATCTTTATCTTTATTGTTGTTCATGCAATGTAACCAAATACATGGTACTAAGATAATCATTTCAAATCATGTTGCAAGTATTCCTTAATTGTTCTAGGTGTTACAAAATCAAATTGCAAGAGTTTTGCTAAGACATAATATTGCTCATCAAAGATGAATGATGACATAAACACAAATGCATTGACATAGGTGATCCTACATTGACATTGATGCATTGACATGATTAACATAGTATTGCTCATCAAAGATGAATGATGAAAAAAAACTTAGATAGCTAACCTTATTTGATTGGAACAAAGCTACAATGATGGTGAGAAAACCAAATGAAAAATAATAGTTATAACATAAATGATCTAGCTTGAGAGAGTAGGAGAAGGTAGAGCCTTTCTTCAAATGGACCATATGCCTTCACGAAAAAGTTCGCAAGAATGGCCAATTACCACATTATAAAAGTTTACGAATGTGAGGAACAACCTATGTCCACCTTTTACCATGATTAAATGATACCGTCAATCTTACGTACTCTTCCCTTCTCACATACACATGCATGCATGCTCTAGTGTTAGTAGTGTTTTTCTTTTTCAACCGGAATAAAAAAACCCAAAAGAAATGAGGAGACCGATACAAGCAGATCATGACATCTACGAATCTTGCACCCACCTTTCCTCTCTCTCTCGATTCTCGGTCCGAATAAACGCATTTCAAAACATTCAATTCAATTCAATAAAGTGTGTTGGCGAGCCATCCAAATCCTAGAGATCTTAAAAACCAGGAGGCAAGGCACCAAAAACGAGCACGGCCTCTAATCAAACACTGATACAGGAGCATGCCACGGCCACATGCAAACGAGCGAAAAAAAAACCAAAAAACCAAAAAACGAAACGAGCAGGACGTGGGCAAACCACGTGGCCAGACGTTGGCTGCTGGGTTGTTGCCACGTGGATCGAACGGGGCCGAGTCCAAGCAGGAGAGCTGCCAATCACACGGCGACGAACGTTAGAACCCCCCATTCCCTTGACTCCCGTGCTGTTGCCAGTCACAAACACACCAACCGCGTAGACAGTCTCTCCCTTGCAACTGGTCCCTGCCCTCCTATTTTCCACGTATCTTTACTGTTTGGCGGTTTGTTAATTAATTACTAAATCCGGGGAGTGGAGCGCGAGCGCAGGCGCAGGTGGTCAAACTCTATATATCTGCTGTCGGTCACGTCGCAGCGGCGTGCTCATCGTTTAATAATAATAATACTATGTTATTGTTTGGCTGAGATTATTAGGGCATGCAGATCCAACCTTTCACACGCGTAAAAGTAAGCCAAAGAAGCCCCTCCTGTTGTTGTTGTTTTCGTTCTTCCTCCGTTGCCTTGACCCACGAATTAAATTTTTACTGATCCCGCTACGGCCAACAATAAACGCGGCCGTCTCAGTTCACCCGGTCCACGATTTCTTTTATTTGAAAGCGCTTGTTTCTTGTTTTTCAGGTTTTGCAGTTCTCTCTTGACTGCCTGCGGTCCTATTTTGACAACCCAAAAGTCGTTCCGCCACGCTGTTGGACCGTGGAGCATGCGTTATTTACGGGTCTCAAAATTCTGGGGTTTTGGTAAATAAAGTGGACCATGGGAATGGTGTGGATGTGAATGGAGGAGCATGAGCATGCATGCATGCATGTGATGCATGATGATAGCTCCACCACAGGCCAACGGAAACCATGTTGTTCGCGTGGGCCCCGGCGCTTTGATTGCCAGGATCCGTGCATGGCAGCGCCAATGCCATGCCATCCAAGATAAACCTTTGCGTTTAGATCCAAATCTATGATTGTTGGAAGGTTGAAAAGTGGTAATTATTTGCTTCACATTCATGCAAAAGAGCAGGCATGCTGATAATCGGCTGGACGTCGAATCATGCTTCAATTCTTCATCATGTAGCTATATCATAGCTTAGCCAATGGCGTGCTGGTCAAGAGGCTAAACCCTGTGCAATGTCAAATTCTTGCAAGCAGATTGTTACCATGTACATTGGTGGCTGCTGCTTTCATGGGTTCAATAGTCAATGTCTCACCTCATGGTTTTTAACTTTACACTTCTTTGGTGGATGCAATAATAGAGAAACGCATAAGCCTTTTTCATGACACCTTGTCAAGATTGGTAATGGCGTGTGACTTATCATTAAATTTCTAGTTTGAGGCTAGGTTTACACGAGATGGTTGTGGTTGTGTTGGTAAATTAGGTAAGTGCAATGAGATTATGAGTAAGTGTGTAAGAACCTTCAACTTCAAGGTGAATTTTTACATCCTTGCTTACAATACACATTATCGTTATTTGAATATATAGCTTATATAGGATGATTACATTGGTGTAAGCTTGAATCTCTATGTTAAATATAACAACTCGTGCGTATGGGCTTCACTGTGAAAACTATTTACAGCTTTAATCATTAAGAGAGTTTACCTTGCACCTTTTTAAGTTATCTCACCTAAAAGCTCAACTATCTAAAAAGGATGATAAACCATATATTAGGCCTATATTTATTTTATAGGGAATTCATAATTAAAATTACATTCCACTTAACTTTTATATATACTATTTGCATATAATATTGTGTTAGTGGACACTTCTTCAAAAAATATTGTTTCTAAAACGGAGATATGCTCTATAATCAAATGATTTAAAAATTAGTGGAATTAAGATAGAATATATAAAATACAATTTCATAACAATATAAACAATGGTGAAATAGAAGTGACAAGTCAAGGCCAAAAGGTCCCTCATTACAAATAGTTTTATTTCCTAGGATCAATGCTCCAATAAGATGGTGAAATTAATAAAAGATATAAGAAATAAGATTAACAAAAAATGATCAAGGTGGAGAAAGAATTTAAATAAAGCTAAAGGAAAAATTATACAAAACAATAAGGTCTCCTATCTTATATAGTGTTGAATGTTGAGCAATACAAAAGAGGTATGGATAATAAATAAGTGTGGTAGAAACGTGAATGCTTAAATGGATGTTAAATGTTACGGGAAGAGATAAACTACACAATCTAAACATTTGAGGCAAACTTGGAGTAGCTTCTATTTAGATAAATTATATAATGAGGCTATAAAAAAGGTTGCTACATCACTATTCCATGAAAGCCATCGAAATAAAAACCAAAAAAGACATGAGAAAAAATGATTGAATATGATCTAAAACATTTTTAAATAAGCAAAGATTTAATTCTTCTTAAATGTGAATGGTGAAAACAAAACACTCATGTAGCAAACCCCATTTTGTTGGGATAAGGCTAGGATGATGATGATCATAATATGATTAAGTGCTATGTTAGCTATATATCTAGGCATACATATAGTCATCTAGTTTTAGTTCAATAATGAGGTGTTAACCTAGCAATAAGACTCTTGATTTGAAAGTTCCAAGTCATGGGTTTGATTCTGGTGCATAATGCTAAGTTATGAAGTTTTAATTAGACTATATATTGTTAGAATTTTTTTTTCATTTCCCCGTCACCCTAGCAACCACTTATATTCATAAAGTACCAATGAAAACATAACTTAACTAATAAGCTTACCCCAAACTTGAACTTGTCAATGTGTTCATAAAGTGCCAATGATAACATAACTCAACTAAGAAGCTTATTACTTTCTACTTGACAAGTTGCAAGCTTAAGTTATGCATAAGGCACCGCAATGTTGTACATATGTTCTACCCAAGTTTTTAGGTGATTGTATGCCCTAGTTGTACATGGAGTTTTGGTTCTAATAACCATGCAAAAATCATTGTTGGAATTTTCAATGTAAATTACACACCATGAATTGGTTATGAGCTAGTATATAAGCATATTAGCATTATTAGGCTATGGTCAAGATACTCATTTCTTAGAAGAAAGGTTGTGGGTTTAATGCTTGGCTTCATTTACACATAGGGTAGTAGTGGAGTAGCCCTTGGGTGGGACACTCTTATGGTGGGTTATACTTACCTTATTGTAAGGGTAAAAGCAAAGGTTATGCTACCAACCTTGAGTTTCCCATGTGTGCGCATGTGTGTATATGGCTATGTAGCTTATACTCTACTTTGCTCAAACACTATAATTTCAATAGCTTGTTGAGAGTCAACACCTTCGTTATATTCATAAAAATGTTACAAAAGTTTACCAAAACATTTGCATGTGATAAAACTCAAAATATTAGAGGTTGTTGGAACTTGAAACACTTTGTAAAATAATATTTACCTCCAAGACATATGGTCTAATTAGAACTTTATAGCTAAGTATTGCCCACCAAAATTGAGCCTATAACTTGGACTATCCAAGTCAAGAGTCTTACCACTATGCTAACACCTAAGTATTTATCAAGTTGGTGAGATGTAGTTTCCTTTTCAAAAAGGCATAGTTCACTTGGTTTAAGCATGTGTCTTGTGGTCTTGTAAGTCATAGATTCAATCCCAAAGGAGATGTTGAAGCATAGTTATGTTTCACTTAAGCTTTACCCAAGTATTGATATTGGTTGTTGGCTTGGAAGTACAAAAATTCATAATTCAATTTTGATATAATGAGGTGTTAGCCTAGTGGTATGTATGGGTCTTGGCCTAGGAACCCTATGTCATAAGTATGATTCTACTATGTAGCATCGAGTTATAAACTTCTATAAATCTTGGGGTGTACCTATGTTTCACTTATCTTAGGTTCTAATACACCCCATAATTCAATTTTGATGATCTTATAAATATTAATTTACCAACAATCAAGGCATGCAAATAATGAAACAATCACAAATAGATAGAATCTTAGGCTCTCAATATAAGTGAGTTGTGAAAAAGACTCATACAATGAACCCCATAGTGCGATGACGATGTTAAGAGACAGTGGAAGTGCCATAATCTAAACTATTTTGTTATATATACATCAAGATAGATACCCAACATGATATTTTTTGTAGAACTCTCATAGAAAGTATCATTATGTTAGATTAGTATAAAGGATCATTACATGGATGCTCAATGCTCATCTGGGGTCTTAGGAGGGTTAGTAGATGAGTGAAAACCTAACTTCTTTCAAGTGGCTATACCCAAACTTGAACCCAAGTCTCATGGCCTGAGCAACAAGTAATAATTGTAACTTTGAATTAAACCTATCATTTGCAAATCACAAGGTAAAGTGAGCAATGGCTCGCTAGCAAAGTTATGATGATAACAATATAACATACTTGTTATGCTAATTAAAGGTGGTTCAAGTAATTAATTCATTGTAAACATAAAATAATAATAATAAAGATTTGCAAGCAAGAGGTTACCAGCTTGAATCACACTTTAAATATTATTATATTCATTTATAATTCTCAACGCATATTATACTAGTGATATTTTTTAAGATGTACCTTTAGGCAAAGTCTTTATTATAGTTAGCAATGATTGCAACATCACAAAAACATTGTTTTTCTCCTAATTGAAATAGATGCTTCACATTTGTAGTTGTTAGGTGAAGTTCTCCTAAATGCTTCACATTTGTAGTTGTTAGGTGAAGTTCTCCTAATTGAAATAGTTGCTTCACATTTGTAGTTGTTAGGTGAAGTTATTTCTTACTCGTTAGTTGTTTTCAAGGATCACCATAATTATCGCTTGTCTTGAAACCCATGTGGGATACCTTCAAGAATGACATAGAGAGGCATTAAGTTTGACTCCTCGTTGAATAGTTCCGACAAGCAAGAGAGTCTCACCAGTGAGTTGGCTCAAGCCTTGCAGAATTATCTTGAATTACTAATGCTGACTTTATACATCACCAAATTCCAAAAGCATATGAAGTTTAGAGCATCCATTCATGAAGAATCCTGCCTTAATTCCTGCTTAGCGAAAAGGCCAATAAACATGGTCCTCACATTTCCACTTTGACAACGGATGTTTTAAAATGATGACGCCTTATCCACGACACGCCGTCAGCGGGGTTTTGGAAATTCAGCGAACAGACTCGGAGCACAGAGAAAATAGTGAGAAGGCAATTTTCCCGTGGTTAGCAGTGGTTTACCCAAAAAACAAAAACCAAATTGTTAATCGGAATTAGCTGTGGCAGTGATGACTGGGATCACGCATGCATGCGATGGCATTATAGCATGCGATGGCGAACCATGATCGAATGGCATGGTGCCGGCGGTGGTGGTGGTTGGGGGAGCGATGGCTCCTGCTGGTGGGCCCGCACCATGTACTTGCGGATGCGACCGTGGATCCCCAAGGCTCATGGGGCCATGGCCCTCCAACATACCATGCCATGCCATGTCGTGTCGACATGCCATCGCGGGCCCACGGGAGACTGGCCACGTCATCCAACGACGAGTGGCGTCCAGCCATGTGGCCTGTGGGGCCACGCGCCAAGCGTGGGATTGACCTTTGCGTGGAGAAATGCCTTTCCCGCCTCGGAAACGGAGCCTCCAAAGGGATCGTGGCCGCCCTTATAAGTACCCCTCCCCACAATTCCCTGCCGGCGTCCCGCTCCCGGTAAAAAGACCGCTCTCACAGTCGCACCAAACGGCTGGACTGGCTGCTATTCCATATCACGCGCGACCCCTTCTGTATTTCGTTGTAGCTGCTGCTGCTGCTTCTTCTTCTTACGTTACGGTTCCGACAACAACAGAGATCATTGTTCGATTTCTGTGTTTCCATCTGAAGAGAGAAGATCGCTTGGCTTCTGTCTGCGTGCGTGCGTGCGTGCGTATTCGCTCTCCGTGCTCTGCAAAATGAAGGAAAAACAGCAGAAAGCAAGGCAGAGCACGGTGGCAAAGCAGGCGGCGGTTCCGGCGGAGGATTTGGGCGGAGGCGGGATGTTCTACAAGCGCTGCAGGCGGCATCCGTGGATGAAGTCCCCGGGGCCGTGCCCGCCGTGCCTGGCCGCTCGCCTGGAGAAGCTTCTCTGCCAAGACTGCGGCGAGCGCCGGATTTTCTCCGACGATTCCTGCTGCTGCTCCTCCGAGGCCGCCACCACGTCGTCTCTGTCGTCCACGAATCCTTCCACTTCGGCAACAAACCCTTCTAACAAGTCTAAGCCCGCGGCCGGCAGCTCCTCCACTCCGCCCGCCGCGGCCTCCGCCGGCGCCGTCGAGGTCGGCAGCGTCGGCAGGATCTCCACTCTCATCGACAGCGACCGTCCGACCGCCGCCGAGCTCGACGCCGCCGTGGCCTCTGCTGCGGCTACGTCGGCGGCGGCAGCGGCGTCGTCCTCGTCTGCGACGGCGCCCTCGCAGTCGTTGTTCTGGCGAAGCAGATCTGTGGCGCTGAACGGCTCGCGGATTTCGTTTGCCGTAGACGTTCCGAACCCTAGTGTGCCGCCGAAACCCTCGCTGAAGAGCTCGGCGTCTTATTCTGGATTCTTCGGATTCTGGAAGAAGAAGAAGAGCAAGAGCCGAGAGGATTCCGATAAGGAATCTACGGCGTCCGCGGCGCCGGCGCGGCGGTCGGATTTTGGCGTGCTCCCGTCGCGGCTGCTGCCGAAGTCGCGCTCCGTGACCGCGGAGCGCGAGCGCAAGAGCTTCTCGGCATTCGGCGGCGACGGAAAGGGTTTCAAGAGCAACAGCGTCGTGTCGCCGTCGCCGTGGGAGGAGAACGGCCACGCCAACGGCAAGGGCGTCGGCGCTGACAAGCCGAAGAAGAATGCTTGGACGAGAGCGTTCTCAGGGCCTATCAAGGCCATTCGCCGCTCGCGCAGCCGCAGGCACGATTCTTCTTCTCCGCTTGTGGATCTGTCTAGAGGATGATAGGTCTTAGGAGAATCGTCGAATCGGCGTTCTGTGTTTTTTTCTCGGGATGTTTGCCCTCGATGGAACTCTTTTTCGCTAATGTTGTACAGCATACGGAAACACACTGTTGTATTGAAATCCTAATCAGACAAAGGTGCCTTCTTGTACTCTAATCGCAAATTGGACGAAAATGGATCACTGCTTCACAATTTATTCTGAGAGTGCTAAGTTCCTGTGACTTGATGTGGCGTAATTCATGCCGTTTTGTTTCCCTTTCTCCGTTTTCGCGCCCGTCGTTGATTATTTTGGAAGTCAGTTTATTTGCTGAACTGTTTTTGCTCTGAAATTTAATCTCTTGTTTTCAATTGTCTTGTAGTTGTATCTGCTCGTGTTCGATTATAAGCTGGGGTACAGTTTAGCAGTGTTCTCGATCCAAATTTTCCTAAAGTTTTTCAGTTGAAAGTTTAGTTAGCCTTCATCTGATGTTTCGTAAATTCAATGAAGCCTAATTGCTGACGACTAGAGCTTTATGTAAATGTTTCGAATTGCTGTAGAATTTAGTTGTCTGCACGGTTACTGGGACAAGGAGCGTCCTCCTACTCTTGAGAAAGTGAATTGTCAGAGAACATCTATTGATTTTTGAAAGTGGACTACAGTGATTCAATGTATCCGAATTCAGATTGGATTTGTGATGCACTGAGAATGTGTTTTCGCTGATCTGTCTGCAGTCTTGTTCCTTCCCTAAACTAGAACTTGCATTCTTTGAATCTCTAGCACTGTAAACACATCTCAAGGGCGAGAACAGGATATTAGATAGGGAGCTGTTCACAGGCAGAAGTTTGTCGGAGCGATGAGCTCCAGGGCTTTTGTTTATAAGTTGAATTTGACTCTATCGGTATGGGAAGCGCTGAAACCCGGATGATGTCTCTGCAATTGTTACAGGTTGCTGGAGCCTGGACCCCAGGCCTGAAGTGAGAAGTGGAAGATGCAGCGCTTCAAGTTAAGGTCGGGGTGTCCGTCGTTTTCGAATGATAATTGTTGCCAGAAAGTCGCCGCGGGCAAACCGTACCGGTAAGCTTCCATGGAAGCGAGCGGGTTTTTTGGAGTCACGGTTTTTTATTATTATCAGTTTCGTTTCAAAGGCGCTTATGGCCCACCAGTACCTGACAACTAGGCAAATTCCGTAGGCATGGTCTACGTGAGAGAGAGTGTGCTCCGGCCTTGGTCACATGGGAGTCCACGTGCTGACCCAAAACGGCTTGGTACAACGGCACATGTTTGGGCCCTGCGACGAATTCGGAAAACCGTCACGGACTTCTGAATTTTTTCGACAGTGACATGGAGTTATCGCTACTAAGTACACGGCCTGGTGCATGAAAGCGGTTTTTCGTGGGCGAGGTTCTTACGGTTTGGCGGTTTTTGCTTGGCAGTGTTATCGTTTGTTGGCGGTATTATTGTGTCGGCGGTTTTGTTTGGGCAGTATTTTGGGGCCGGGACAAGGTCGCTGACATAGGGCTTTTCGTGGCTGGGTTGTTTTGGACAGCGCCATTCTTGGGTGTCCTGTCTCATGATTGTGAGGTGGAGAGAATTTATTCCATCGTTTGGTTCTAGTAGGAGCGGAGGCGACAGTTCTATTCGGATATTGATCGATAACAATGTAATTTATCTCGACGTTTTTTTTTTCGTTTTTTCAAACAATATTTGGAATTGGCTTGTAGGCAGTCAGCTTGATGCTCTATTTAACAAGATGTTACATCGCAATCTACGAATTGAACAAGATGTTACCATCGATTTGTACCGTTGAAAATGTCTTTTAGAGGGGGCCTTGTAAATTTTTATATCAAGCTGAAATTTTTGTAAGCAGGCATTTTGATTACAATGAGATAATCACGTTCAGATAATCTCAGAACGTGAGACTGGCGTTATTTGCATAATTGAAACTGAAATTTTATTTATGTCCATAATACTTTCTCCATTGGTTTTTTGGATCAATTTCAAAATTCCTTATACAGAATTCTGAGTTGGGTTTCCAGGTCATGGCTTTATTATTACTTTGTTTTCCCAATTTCAATTTCATGATTTTGTCCTGAAAAATTTACTACAGATTTTTACTTATCAAACAATAAAACAGTCTCTTTATAGTAATTTGCTATATTCTAAGTTACTTGTTAACTCATTTGCAATTGAACTCATAACGTTGTAAGAGTTTTTTAAGTTAAAGCTGTTTGGCTTGATGATATAAAAAGCCCCTTTTCCTCTCAGCATGTGTAATTGTTAAAAGAAATGCTTGTTCATTAATAGGATTCATGGTTGAAAATAACCTTCTTTCCTATTGACAAGGTCTCATTTGTGCTAGTTGTAGTTAAAAGTATTGCTCTTTTGAAACTATGATTAATGGTTAAACTCTTCATCATTTGCTTGTTTTTTTCAAATAAAGTGATGCGCATCACCTTTCTAAGAATTAGAGGATAGTGATATGTTCAACTTACGATTTCATGTCTCATGGTTTATGGGTTTTAGCTAGTGGTTTATTGTCTTGTTAGGCAAGAGGGTGTGGGATTCCTTTATAATTCTTCTAATGTATTGCATTGGCTGTATGTTATAAGGTGTACCTATAGTCAAATTATGTTTGAAGATGCTTTGATTCCTTATTTTGATTGCTAGTTTTTCACAGATCTTAGACTTTCATAGTTGATTTCTACTTAGGGCTTTTAAAAATTTCAATTTAAAAAGAATATATAAAAGATACATAATTTTTAAGCAAATAAAAATAAAGGCACATATATATTTTTTGAGCAAACAGACATCAAGGCTACTAGCACAACCTTATTAAGCAAGGGTATCCTACTACAAGGCTACATCATTGTTGCCATGTTTGTGAGTGGAGGCAAGAATTGAACCTACAACTTCCCAACTAAGAGATAAGAGAGAGAGAGAGAGTGTGTGTGTATATATATATATATATATAAAACTAAAACTAAAACGTTTTTTAATATATAAGATTGAATATAATGTGATTATATTCATTCAAATAGTGCCAATGATATGGTAACTCATTCTAGGTATATTTCCTCTACCTCGTAGATCTATTGAAACAATAAATGTCAATTTTAGTTTCAGAATAAAATGTCATTTTAGGTTTGAATAAGTTCAGGTGATGTTCATCATTTATTTTGTTGAAAAATTGTTATGTTGCAAAGAGTATGTGCCTATTCATATTATGATTTTTACTAAAAGTTAAAACCCTCCAAACTCTACTATCCATATAGTTAAGTTGAAGCAAACTAAAGAAGAAAAGATGGTTGAAAGTTTTGTTACAAGTAACTTAGGAAAGGAAGTAATTTTTAAGTTCGAATAAAAGATTAAAACAATTTTTTTTTCATAATGCATCAAATAAAAGTTACCTTTTCTATATAAGTTTAAATCTTTCATATCTTTTTATTTAATATCTTTAAATAATTACAGTAAAAATTACTTTACTTTCAGAGCTAAACTTTATATAAGTTATACTAACTTCTGTTTAAAATATTTATTGAGACAGGCAGAAACACCAAGGTTAACCGTAATCAACTAGGAATCATAAAAACTAATTTATGCAGCAGCAAATCTAAATCGTCCATCAGGAAAATAAAAAATATCACTAATAGTCAGAAATAGTACCTTTTAGATTTTTTTTCCCCAAGAAAAAATTGCTATTACTTTTACTCTGTCATTGTACTTTTCCTTTTTTGAGCATTTACTCAAAATCATCCAGGATCTGTCGTGTGCGAGTAAATTTCACGCATTGACGTCCTACAAAATTAGAATGTGTGATTTCACACTTTTTATGATTAGTGAAATATGTTGGCACTTGACCCGTATCTGCCCTTACCGCCTGACTTGCGGATGTCAAACAAAATTTGTAGGCAGAGGAGGAATTCTTCCCATATATCAGCACTAGCGTCACGAAAAGGAGCAGGATCAAGAAATCAAAATCAACAGACACGAAAAAACACACATCACCATTTGACAGCCTTCAATCTAACTTCATTGGACTGGACTCCTCCAATCATTCAGCTACTAAGATACCGCGGAAATCCCAAAGTTCCTTTACCAGATAACACCGGTGCACCACCATCACAAATGGGAAAAAAATATACGAGTCCGTAAAAGTCCTCTGCAAATGCCAATTCCAGCTTTTCCTTTTATTATTCCTTTCACTGAATAGTGTGGAATGGTAACACGCTCCTGCGGAACCAAAGGATGCGTGTATGTTACACAACAGTGCAGAAGCAGAACAAAAGTACTCCTCTGCCATTCTGCAAGTGCAATGCGCTCACGAAACGTTTCAGATCATCAACAATTTCAATCACATCAGCGAGAACAAGCCCCAAAAAACATTTTTTTAAAAAAAGTTTTCTGTTCACGGCAGATACAGAGCAAGCAAATTTTTTCCAATACAGAGATTTTCACATTACAATGCTCAGCACAAAAACAGCGATGTCAAATTACCACAAATATATTTTCGAAACCCGCAACTTCAATGATGCTGCCACAATGATTCTACCATGTTATGATGTCCCTGTGTCTGTCACATAAAGCAAGATGCCAAAGACATTCATTCATTCGTTTGGAACCATTGCACTACTCTGACAGCCTGTGAAAACCTTCGAGATGATGGTTAATCTTTTGTTGTGGCGTGAATGTTTTCTACTCCACTGTGAATTCACTGTTTTGGTTCTACTTTGTACCAGGCACTGGCTTGCTGCAGAGGTGGCATTAAAGCTGTGGACTGTGAATGTTTTCCTGACAATCATGGTCATGTACGTGTCCTGCTTTTTCAATACATACACCTGCTCCAATACAATCCAAAGCTAGATTGGCCATGTTGTGCTGCCACTTCAATCATTTTTTTGGGGCAAATCATGTGACCCACAACAGGGGTATTTGTCAGTTGGTTTCACCAGTTCTGGACTTCACTAAATCTTTTCAATTTTTTTCCTATTGTTTGCAAAACATACAGACAGCTTTTTCTGTTCCTCTTTTCATCCTCCAGACTGTCACTCCATGTTTTGTTGTTATCATCGTTTGCGGAGCCTAGGTGGTTTTATCTTCTCCTACAAGTTCAGGAGGCCAAGTTTTCTACGCTTACCGACACCGACACCCCACCAACCGACTGACTTTGGCATTGAAATATCGTCCATCCTGCTCTTCCACCCTCGACAGGCTTTTAGATTTCAACGGGTGAAACTCTAAATGAAAAGTCCTACTTTTTTATTTCAATTTCTTGAAGCGTATGAATGTGTTTTCGCCCTTGGGATCGTGGGACAGTTGGGAATCTTGAATATTAAAAGCCAAAAGAGACTAGCAGATGGTAGCAGCCAACCTTTCAACAAAGTTTGGTAGCATTTAGCATTGAAAATAAATAAACAATAGAACTCCATTATCTGCAGATTAAGAGGCTGGAAAATAACGACGGATCTATATAATAAAGGAATAAATATACCTCGAAAAATTCACATTTGCATTGGGTTCACATTAAGTACATTTAGTCGCTGAATATGAAAACTAATCTTAGAGCATTGGGTTCACATTTGCTCATGAGCAGACATATTATGTTTAATCATCATTTGTCAACTTGTCCTCATCTACCTCGAAAGCTTTTCTTGCTCTCTTCAGTTCTTCGTTCATTGCCAGCAGCTCAGTGCATCGATTGAGCTTTGGGATATCCTGTAGGATACAAATGCAGAATACATTAGCTGGCAGTCTATTACATTGACAAGATTAGACAAATTCTTAGCAGCATAGGATCAATAACTAAAGAAAATTGCTAACGAGTATTACGAAATTAACCGGTCATAAACCATGTAGATCCTACGAGTGAAAAAAGGAACCAACGAAACAATGATCATTTCCTACAAATGTAAATTATGGACTTCAAAACACATTATGACATTGCTGCCTCTATCATATATTCAAGCATTCTTAGGAAACTCGATACCTTTGCCACGTATTGCATGTTTATATTTTATACACGAATTAGTCAGACATTTATAGCCTTAAAACTTAACCGCCAAATATTATCATCTTATACCTAATCATTATGCAATTTTATACTTAAAAATTCAACTTTGACAGTATTCAGCTTTATCGCTAAAGTGAGCATGTTCGAAAAAAATAATGAAAAAGTAGCAGCACACCTTTCGCAGGAGATACAAGAAGTCCTCAACTATAAGTTTCCCTCTTCTTACTGCAACGTCTTGAGCTTTATGAACCTGAACAATGAATCAGGGAAAATTACAGAATTAACAACATACTCAAATGTTGCCTTAAAGTGAAATAAAAGAGCAATTACTTGCATAATTACATAGTGACAAAAAATTCTCCCATGAAAATTTCAGCCATCTCGTAGCGTGCTCATGTTTTTCATGGCCGAATAACTCATAAGTCCTAACCAATAATGAACTCGTGAGGGTATGTTTCACCTAGCCAATCAGGGTTTATTGATTTCAAGGAGAATAAGATTCTTTGAGATACAACAGTTGCCAGAAATATTTTCTGCTTATTGTTCTATTTCATGCCACTAGGCGTATGCAGTATGCAGGATCTTGCATAGCTCCTTGTATATGAAACGGCTGGACCGTCTTCACAAGAAATTTGCACTCAAATAGACAATAAAACATACCTTAAATTTTGTAAGATTGTAGGGTACAAAGATAACCAACATATTGAATAAAAAAGTTTAAGAATCCATACAAAAGATTAGCAAAAGGATATTAGAAGATTGAGAAATTGGACTTCCCTCTGATTGGGCCCTTGATTTAGGTAGTTTTACATAAAAACGTAATGCTCAGATCTTTTATATATGCTAATGCAAGAAAGAAAATATTTTATGAATTTGCTTTGAATATTTCAGAAAAAAAAAAAACAAAAACCCTTTTATGTGTTCACTTCAGATGTACATCTATGGCATTAAACAAGAAAATTTTTAGGCTAGTTTTCATTGAATTGTCACAAGAACGCTGGCAAAGTGTTAGTTGTAAACAGCAAAACCGCAGTTTACATGCTGCATGAAGGGCACACCCCTTGATTAAATTTTAGATATATTTCGTAAATATGTAGCTAAACTACTTCCACCTTTATCCCAACTATGGAAAGGAAGGGTCTTGAGGTTTCATCAACAAATTCGATTTCTCAAAAATTATCATTTCCCCTATGGATGATTCTAAATTACTTTCAAATTTTTCTACTGATCTTGAAATTTTTGCTTCTTTTATTGATGCAAAATTTTTTGTTAATTCTCAAAATGCAGATTTATGAGCAAAAATTTGTGACACCTTTTTCTAGTGATGTTGATGCAATTAAGATATTTGATTTTGTTCTTCCTAATAATGTATCTAAGTCACTAATTGATCTTTTCTAATTTTTGATTATCTACCTCATAATTGAAGTTTCACTTCACAATCAAATGATGTTATGCAAAAGCATAACATTCAAGTCATTCATGCTAAGTATTATTCTTGTTTTTTCTGCTTGTTAAGCTAGGTAATGCTTCGGTGGTGTAGCGTGCCCTAGATATCAGGTCATTTATACATAAGCATGTAGTATTGATCATTCCACTTATCATTTGTAAGTGGACTCTAGACTCTAGATTTTAATGTCCAATTTGAAGAATATTCAAAAGTTCCATGTTTTGTTGAGTTATTTAATTTTTCAAAGTTCTAAACAGGATATTGTTAGTCTTCTCAATCCCATTAAGCATATGAAATCTATTTCCACATCATTTGGCTCTTGTAAATGTTTATTTGTTGAAATCAATCTTCTTAACTATAAAAAAGAATTAGTATTATAAGCAGGCAAGAACACTTATATTGAGCCAATTACATAGTATAATCTTCCTAATTCTTGCAATCTTTGTCATCATTAAGGACATTTGTTTAATGTTTGTCCCTTTTTGCTCAAGAAAAAAGATGATAAAAAAGAAAAACGTGTTGAAGCTAAGTATTTAAAAAAAAACAATATCAAATTAATGATATGAAAAATCATGTTAATGTCAATAATAAAATAATCAAATGGCAATAAAGAAACCATAGAAAACAAAAGCTTTGTGTGAATGCTTTTACTTATACAAGAAGTAGTAATGATCAGTCTATATAGATAAGCTCATAAGGCAAATCTGTTCTAATCTGATAACAACAATGTTAACTCAAAGATCAAAACTAATGTTGACAAGTAAACTACAGCTGATGGTATAGATTATTGATAGAAGGTTAACATTAAGCAACAAAATAATGGTGATGCAAGATATGTTTTACCATTTTCTTGTATTTTCTCAAATGTTGGTATTTTGCCAAAGCTTTCTATTGCTACCTCAAATCCTTTGGCTATTTTAAGTTTAAGCATGAAAGTTGAAAGTGATGTGAATGTTGTTCGGGCAATAGCCATCCTCCCTGCTACCAATTAATTTTCCTCTCTTTGATTTTCCAAAAATATTAATTATAAGATTATACATGAGTAAACATCCCTAAAATTAGAAAGTTCTTTCTTTCCATGTTGTTTTTGGTGTTTTCTGCTCAGTATTAAGCTTGTACTATCCTTCAAATGTTTTTTTTTTGGCTTATTATCAATATTATTTTTGGGGTCCAACATCCTCCCCCTTATCCCAACTATATGGGAGAAGCTATATGAATTCTTTTATGCCATTCACTTGTATTAATAGCTAAATCAACACTAGTAACCAAATTTGGATATCTTTCTTATTATTGCATACCAAAGCATGATTTGATCTAACTCTTTGTTGTTTGTCCTCAACTTTACTAAAATGGCCTCTTCTAGTAGGTGCACACTCTGGTCTTCTCAGCACAACCCCTTGGTTAGAATGTATGACCTATATAAACAGCAACAATATGTTGAACTTTAATAATTTCAATGTTTGTATGGAATTTTTAGCTACTTCATGGTTTATCAATTTCAGAGTTTGTGTGTGGTGTTAGCATCGAGTTCATGTTTTATACATGAACACATTTATTTAATGATAGTCATTTGTATTATTTGATCCTTAGAAGAAGCAAATGAAAATTTAAATTCCAAGAATGAAATAACTGCATCAGATTTATCTTTTCAAATCAAGATGACACAAAAGTAAAAAACGGGCTTCATATTTAATCAAGATATTATTTGTTTTTAAGAGTGGATCAACAAAAAAAAATTGGTAGAACCATTAGGGATTTCATCTAGTAAGGCTCTATCAGAAAATATACATAATTTCATTAACCATGTCCACAAAATCAATCAATTCTGCAAGGATAGTGACCCTCAAATGCAGGTTAGCTATCAAATGGTTTCTGTAGATGTCCCTCTTGCCCACTTGTCTGTAAATTTTCTACAGATGTCTTACTTTGTGTGACATAAAAATGTCTTTCATTTTTCCTTCCAAAAAAGATTGCATGTAATTTATAGAAAATCGTAGCAGCAGCAGTCACATGTAGGTGAAGCCATAGGTTACCAATGTTCAAGAAGCAAATAGGCATGATCACAAGTAAATCCGCCTAAGACTCCTTCACATCAACATGTTCATACCTAGCAATGGTGAAAATTTTATCATTTAAGGGCATACCATAAATTAACAAGAACTATTATTGCTCACTATGCAACAAGTATATACTTCTTGCACCCATGATTAAATTGACTAATTTACAAAATGTAACTATTCTTATGCAACAGTACTTCAAATTGCCCAACCCTGCAGTCAGGTCATTCTGATAAACTATGAAAATTATTCTTGCTGGCTAAATCACACAAGATCAAGGTTTCCATTAGAAGACATCATGTCTCCTGTATCATTTATTGTCTCCATTTCCCAGAATCTTCAGAAATTCTTATTTTATAAGGCCAACTGAAGACACTGCCCATTAGAAAGCGAGGATATGATTTATGGCTACATTAATATTCAGTCAACAAGAGTCAGAACTTGTTCAGTTTGCGTCACTTTCCAATAGGCAACCTGATTAGTTGCTCTTTTTTGTGTATCTCTTTCTGTTTCTACACACACCCCACATTATAAAATAAATCTATGACTCTCTAGTTAGTGTAAAATTCTACGTTTTCCTTTAAGTATTCATGGAAATTAAATCAATCCAGCATTAGCTGAATGCACAAATCATTTGGTTATGTAAGACAGATCAATGAATAAATATGTAGCTGTTGGAATAATGCGACAAGCAACTAATGATAATCATCATACCATAATAAACTTAATACAATTCCCAATGGCCTACCTAATGGAACACTATGTGGCACTGGATTCTCATAGTGTTAAACTAGGTGCACAGCCTGCACTTCACTGTATAATCCGATTTTAGGCTTTGGAACAAGAATAGGCATGAACAAGCCAAGCCTTATATTATGTCATTAAAATAAGAAATAATTTGATTACTAAGGTTTTAAATTTAAACTGCAACGTGTCATGACCAATCAACCATTGGATATTGCCCTCTCAGCCAAAAATTTTAATGTTCTACACCAAGAATACATCAATTAATCAATTCAATAAGTATGTTGACAGATTACCTACATTCTGTATTAGTTTATGTGTTGATACATCCTAGGGCTTAAATTTGGCAGGTAAATGGACCTGTATAAACAATTTTATCTGCCAATGGAATGCATCATACTTCCATTCAGATGAAAGTTTAAAAATTTTCTTTAAAAAAGTTACCGTTTATACATTATCAGTAACAAACTGAAATAGTTGCAAAACAGATGAAGCCTTTCTGGGTTAATTTACTATTACAAAAAACTATAAGAAAATAGCTAGTATATGCATTTACATTGAATTTGGAAAGTTTCACGGCTTCTTATTGTGTTAAAGAAATTGCAAATAAACTATCAAGGATGTCTCTTTTTTTTTTTTCGAAATTTTTTGTTTTGTTTTTTTTCTCTCTTTTTTGTCGTTTTGGAAAGGTGAGAAAAATTTTATCATTCCTACCATTGAAGTGAATTCAATAGAACTTGGGGGCATTCCGAATTTTATTGCTGCTCCCCTAGCATTATTAACCAAGTAATAACTCGACAATTCATTTAAGAGAGAAAGACTATAAAAACATATTGAAAAAAATCAGCGTATTATTTCACATTTTAGAGCATCAGGTGCTTACCATATCAGTGATGTAATCAATAACAATGTCTTCCATCAATGCAACAGTCTCTGGCAAGGGCTGCATCACACAATGCATTCTATGTGTGAGTTCAGTGGTCCAACATTTTCCCTTCTAAGAAATTTTCATATTTGGAGTAACATAAAAAAACACTCAGAGAGACAGAAACAATAGTTTCATCTTCAAACTTCAAAAAACAAATGGACTCGATGCTCAAGGGTCCTTGAAATCGCAACAAATTAAACCTTAAAAAAAACGGGTTCAAAATTCACTTGCTACCCCATGCCAGCACATTGCAGAGGGGTTCACTACTACCACAATAAGCAAGGATTTAAAGTAAAACATACATTAGCATCGTCGCCGTATCCATACATCATGTGTTGCACTGCATATCCAGTTAAAAAACAGCCATAAAAATCTCAAATTAGAAAGACTCGCAAAAACACATCATGTGTTGGAGGCAATATCCAGTAGAAAACAAAAACATCAAAATTCTCAGATTAGAAAGACTCTCAAAAACACTTAATTGGGGAAATAGAGTTAAAAAATATCAAACACTTAACAGTCTTTATGAAAGACACCGCGCTTGCGCTTTAGATTGGAATCCGAGCTCTGTACTCCACCAGGCTTGGCTTTGGAAGTGGATGCTCCTGCCGGTTGTGGATCTGTGGCCGCCATGTCATAATCCTCAGCGATTCAACTGATCTTCGAATTATCAAGCTCCCAAAAATTCTGATATTTTGATCAATGTTCTATCGTTAAAAACTGGTTATAGTCGTTGAAAGTTGGAATATAGATTTGAGAAAGTCGATCGATGTTGCGCAAGTCTTTGCACAGCATAACATCCAGGAACTGACCGGGATTATAACTATAGCAGCTGGATTTCACTCGGATCAAACCTGCACGCCAACCATAGAGGAAATTGTTTTTTAATTTTTTAATAAAGGATTCGCAGCCGGAGTGCGGGCGATGGGAATGGAACCACAAACCTCCTATATAACATATTTGGTTGTATCAACACTGGCCCACAACTTAGCACATTTAACATGCTTATTCTTTTTGTGATGTTGCTGACAAACCTCACTCGTGTTGCAAGTTTTCTTCTCAAACTAAACTTTACTCGCTAAAAACATTACGTTAATTGAAGCATTATACCTTTTACAAGTTAAAGGTTAAGTTTTATTTGATTTTTATCTTTGTTTATGTTCCATACAAGTATTGTCTTGGGCGTACCAAGGGTACGTATTTAGTTTTTGCAATCTTTCCCAAAATAAGGTTTATTTTAAATGAAGCTATAATGGCATTCCAAGGGTACAATGTAGTGGCTAGGACACTCATCTTTCAATTCAAAGGTTGTGGCTTCAATTCTTACCTTTACTTATGGGTGTGGTAGCATGAGTTTTAAGCAATAGGTAACACAGAGTTATTCAAAAATTGTCATTGTAAATTAAGAACATGTTTCCACACCATGTGGTGCTCATAGATGTTACACAAAGTTATACAAAAGCTACTAAGGTCATCTAAATTTATGATATTGTCTTTGAGTGTCTCTTGTCGTAGTCTTGGCCTCATACCATATTGTCGGTCTTTTCTATGTCCCTTACAAGTAAAGCCTTGGATTGGTATTGTTCATTTCCTAGAAATTCCATCAAATCCCTAGATGACTCAATCACTTGTTCATTGCCTAGAAATTCCATCAAATCCCTAGATGACTCAATCACCTAGTTTATCGATCACTTTAAGTATAACTTGAAGCCAAATACCACGTTAGACCAACTCATAAGGGTGAGACATGGTTCCTTGGAATCAATCCAAAAGTTCATGCAAAGATGGAATTCAACCCTAAACAAAATTCCTATGCCCATCTCCAAAATTCATTTGTTGGTCATCTTTAAGGGAGCTATTAACAACTTCATAAAGTCTAAGCTTTATAACTTGAAGTTGCACACACTTGGTCAAGCCTTTCAATAGATCAAAAACATTGAAGAAGTGGCTAAAGCTAGCAATGATCTGGCTTACATAGCCTATAAGAGCCAACATGCTAAGAAAGAGAAGGACAAGGCTAAGCAATAATCGATGCATACAACTGTGGCTAAAGATTCTAAACAAAAGGACCAACCACAATTATCACAACCAAAAACTTCTATTTTTGCTCAACATCGACTTTTTTTCCTTCATGTCAAACGAAACCCAACTTTGAAAATAAAGATTGGTCTAAGTACACCAAATTTCCCATGAAACCTTCTGAACTCCTAGACCAATTTCTTAAAAACAATCATATTCAACATAAGCATTTGTTTGGAAATGCTAGAAAAAGACATGATTGTCTTTGCAAAATAGCTCGAGACCCTACTATGATGACTAAAGATGATCCACTATTGCCTAAATACTTGTTTAGATAGGTTTTGCCATTATCATCAACTATTAGGTCACGAGATTGATTTTTGCCTAGTCTTAAAGGATGATTTGCAAAAAAATGATCAATAATGGAGAACTTGTATTAGATGAATCCAACCCTGTTAGAAGCCAAAACTAGGATATGAAAGTGTTCAAATACCTACTCAATGCTAGCAATGATTCATATAAAATAGTGACAATTGTTGAAATAAGTGAGTCTAATACACCTAAGAAACCATTCATGATTCGAGTACCTCATGCCAACAACTCTGAATGCCAAGCACCATTGTTGAAACCTAGGGAACCTTTCTGAAACACCCCAAAATTCGAAGACATCCTTGCTTCACCAGGTCTTTGCAATTCGTGCAGCGTTACGACAGNAAATGTTCCCTAGGTTTCAACAATGGTGCTTGGCATTCAGAGTTGTTGGCATGAGGTACTCGAATCATGAATGGTTTCTTAGGTGTATTAGACTCACTTATTTCAACAATTGTCACTATTTTATATGAATCATTGCTANCACGCAGCATAGCACAACATAGCAAAAGTTGGACAATTAGTCCCCTCGCCCGACTTCAAGTCCTTCGGCAATGTCTCCTTCCATCAGAAAGCAGCGAACTTGGCCAAAATCAAGTCATGTTTGCTGCTATGCTACGCTAAGCTACATGGCGTAGCAAGGTGTAACAATTCTGCGGAAGTTAACAAAAGGCATCTCAAAGTGCAGGATCAGCAAGTTCGCAAGTTTCACAGTGCAAAAGGCAAAGTTTGCAGATTGGCGATGTTTTTGTGACTAAGGATAGTTGTTACGCTATGATACGCTACGTAGCGTAGCATAGCGTAGCAAATCTGCGGCCAGCAATCACAACACTGTGAAGGTTCCCAACATATGCAGCGGGACACAACGCAAATTTTTTGCTTCAAACCGATGGCTACGCTACACTACGCCGCGTAGCGTTGCACAATGTAACAAAATGCTACGCCACGCCAAACATGCTATGTTACAAAGCATGGCAAGACGTGGTGAGCAGTTACACAACATTAATGCACCTCACCTAATTGCACCGTTGCTTTGACAACATAATTATGATGCAGCAGGTTTGTAATTACGACGTGGCAGGCTCGCCCAATGGTCATGCAGGCACGTGCAGCATAGACAGGTCAGCATAGGCCCAAGGCATGTGGCATCCAAACCACACCTTTCGCGCGCCCTTGGTCCTATAAATACCCCAATGAGCGATGCTCAAAAGAATTTTTGCACTCTTGGCATCCCCCTTTTTCAAAACTTTTCAGTCCCCAGTCTGTTTTCTCGGTAATCTGATTGGCTAACAGTTTGGTTGGCTGACAAGCAAAAGTTGGCACTGTGATCTCAAGTATTGTAAGCTTTCTGTTTTGACATTGTAAACAGTTAGCATTCTCAGTTGGCATTTTGTTCTGCTCTTTCCTATCACCTTGGTAGCACATCGCATTGTTAATGTCCAAGTCCATGTTCAAGCACACAACCTTCTCGCTCTACATGTCTTGGTTACTCTCGGGATCTCTACACTTCCCAACGCTGTGCGACCGATTGTATCCATGTTGACAGAGCGAAGTTGTAGCTTCAAAGCGGTGCATTTTTCTAACTGCATTTTACTTTGTCTCTTGCTTATTGTTGCATTTTACACTGTTTTCCGCTTCTTTTACATTCAAGCATTATTTCGCGCTATTAGTTTCGTTTTCAAATAACACGTTGCAAAAGGTTATATAGACACTAATGAAGTCCCTGTCTGATCAACCAAACCGTTCAGGGCACCTCGTTCTTGTCCCATCTAGCATGGCCCTCCCGCGAAAACAGGGTCGAGACTGTCGACGACCGATGACCTCTCGGCATTCTTTCCAGCTACCGACGTTTTCGGTCGCTACAGTTTCTCTGGCGTTAGAAGGAGGGCCTTTTGGTGCCCTTTCCGCGTGTCACGGTAGTCTTGTAAGCCTTCTACACCCTGATACGTATTAGCGTAAACTTGACACCTGTCTGTGGTTGTTTATGTGTCGTGCAGTGCAGATTAGTCGTCTCGATGGTTGCTCGGGAACCCTATAGGACATAAAGCCTCTAGTTGCCAGCTGACTTGCCTGTCTTATGGTACTCTTGCATGTGCTTTGTACCCTATCGCGCACTAGTGTAAACGTGACACCCTTTTGTGGTTGTTTATGCATTATGTGGTATAGGTCAGTTGCCTCGACGGTTCCTCGAGAGCCTTGCAAGACATAAAGCCTTCTTTTTGATTGCTTGCCAACTTTTTTGCTCTTCTCGTTCGCAAAAGCTGTTTAACTTTCTTGATTTCTTTGCTTTTTTTCACGTTTGCAAAACTGTTTAGCATAGTAACAATGACTTCCGCAACTACTGCTGCTAATACCTTCAACGTGGAGCTTCCCATCACAGTTCAAGGCAGCATTGGTGCCGAACAACTGTTGAACCCAATGCTGGAAACACGACGATCCCTCAGGATCCAAAACCAAGGACCTGAGGGCTTGGCCCAGCAACATGAGCGTTACAACTTCCTTTGTGTAAAGGTTCAGGCAAACCTGCCTTTGGACGTACATGAGTTTGAAAGCAAACGTAGCTTCGAGTTCGCTTACTGCGATGGGAAGGAATTTGTTCCCACTCCTGGCGCTTCCATACCTTTGACATAAACAAACCAAAGGCTTCTAGACCAACTAATTCAGTTGACTAGGCTTAGGGAGCAACAAGACATAGCATCTAACTAGGATGACGCTTTCCAAGACGGATAAGAGGAACTTGATTCCCAATCTGACAAGGGAGGTCCAACCAACCCCATTCCTGTCGCTCCTACCCAGTCCTTCTAGGCCAACCCGTTGTCTGTCTCTGCTCCCTTTTTCATCACACCTAAGCTCCCGCAACCTACAACTACAATTGCAATGGGTAGCCATGTTACCTTCTTGGCGTATCAATGCGTTCATTCTCCTGTTTCATTTGCAGTAACTGTGCCTTCGCAAACTGTTCATCAATCCATTCCTGTAGCACATCACACACCAATCACGGCTACCCTACTGCATATTCATGTTGTACCTGCTTTGCAATCGTACGCAACTTCCATTTCTGTTTCTACATTTACATCTGTTCCACCTACCACGGCGGGCTTGAGCCCGTCCATGTGGTGGACCCTATTCACTTCTTCGCCTATTCCACAACCTTCATAGATGTCTCATTATGTTTGCCCTCAGACCTACCAAACCCTGCAAATGGTACAACCTAACACAGGGCTATGGTCTATTCTGTCGACGACACAAGTAGTCTATCTAGCGGCTCAAGCCGCAGTTGCTGCTCCAACAGCACCACCTGTCAAGTGGTGGACAGTGCAAGCAGCACCTTTCGCGGGGGCTACCCCAACGGTATTGCCAATGGATCACATCGCCACCCCCGCCATTTCACAGGTAGGGGCTGCCTTGGCAGTTTCCCAACCACCTACACCGTTGCAGGGTTTGGATCAAGTGTTCCAGCTTATCTAGACCCTCACTAAGGAAATCAAACGTCTCAAGGCTATCAGGTTTGACACAGTACAAGTCATGGACTTTTACCAGGATGACCCCATTAGCCCTACAATCCCTGCTCTGACACTATCCCCAGGGATGTCCCTCCCCCACTTCACGAAGTATGATGGGGAGGGGGATCCCAACGCACACCTAGTTATCTTTAGGTCTAAGTCCCTTCTGTTGCAACAATGGCAGCACACGATCATTCATGTTTTTGGCATGTCCCTAGCTAAGAGAGACTTAGATTGGTATCGCGCGTTTCCATGCTCGTCCATTTCAACTTTGGAAGAGCTTCTGACCCAGTTCGTAACGCGCTTCAAGGACAACTTGAAGTCGGAAATCACACTGGACCAATTGATGAGCATGAAGCAAGAGCCTCTCGAACCAGTCCAGAAGTTCATCCAACGATAGAGCGCAACCCTTAACAAAATCCATGAGCCCATTGTGGAGGCCCACTTGCTGGCCATCTTTAAGGATGCAGTGAATGACTTTATCAAGTTTAAACTGTACTACCTCGCCCCTCGCACTCTTAGTGAAGCCTTCGCTCAGACTAAGAGTATACAAGATGCGACCGAGGCAAGTAAAGACCTGGCCTACATTGCTTACAAAAACACCTTCACAAAGAAGGACAAGGGTAAGGCCCCAACGACCACAGTGGCCGTTGTGACAACCGAGGCCAAGCCTAGACCTAGTAACAGTGGTAACAAGAACAACAAGAAACCGATCGTACCCGTAACTAACCCTATGCCCAAGCAGGGCAACATGTCGCAACCTCTAGTACCTACACTTGAGACATCTACGCAACCTAAACCGAACTTTGAGCATAAAGATCACTCAAAGTACACCCCACTGCCTCTTAAACCTTTAGAACTTTTGAAGTAGCTATTGGCAGCAGGGCACATGCAATACAAGCAAATGTTGCAAGAAGCAATCAGTAGACATCAACGCTACTACGAGCTCTTTAGGAACCCCTCTTTGGTCTTGTCCAATGAGCCCCCAATCCCTAAGGGTTTCAGGCTGGACAGTTTTGTGACTATCACCAACAGTGTGGTCACAACACAAATTACTGTATGACATTGCAGGATGACATCCAGAGATTGATCGACTAGGGAAAATTGATGTTGGATGAAAGTAACCCAGTACGTCCCAAAAACCAATCTATGCATGTCTACACAAACCCCCTTAACGCCAACAATGTCGGTTACGTCATCAACGCGATCAGTATTGACAGTGATCCTAGGCCACCCCAACAGCTGTTCGTGGTCCGTGTGCCTCAACGTAGTGCACTAGCACCACGAGCGGCTAATCAAAGCTTGCAACAGCCATTCGTTCTAAGAGTCTCGGCACGGGCAACCATCTCCGTGCCACTTGTGAGCGAAACCGTGTTACTTCGCCCGCTAACATTGTTAGCTCCTTTCATTATTAGGGGGTTGACTCCTTCGACAGCCCCTACCCTGCAAAAGATAGTTGAACAACCTTCTCATCCTAAAAAATGAGAAGTATGTTTCGTGGGTGAGGCGTCGAAGGGGAATACCACCCAAGGCATTCCCAAGCCTATGTCATTGTCCCCTGCATTTACACCCTCGTCACCAAAGATGAACGTCGCTATAACCGTGCAGTCTGTGCCACCCTGCCAAAAGGGGTCTCAACCTAGATCCGAAGTTGCCCCTGCTTGGGAAATTCATCTTCTGGGATGAGTCGAAGAAGAGGGAAGTGCCAAATAGGGGGGTGGCCAAGACCTCTTGGATGCCCTCACTTAGGTCAAGCAGGCTCTAAAATAGAAAAACACTACACTGAGCTTATATGACCTAATCATGATATCTATCCCCCACCGCAAGGCTCTGATCCGCATGTTAACAGCGATTCCGATCAACGAAGACATGCCAGTGGAAGAGGAAGCGATCCACTCAATCATGCTTCCCTTTGTACCAGTAGAGCCTGAGTCATCCCAATTGACTTTTAGCGATGACATCATAGGGAAGATCCCGAGAGGGGTCAGGTGACCATGGTGCCCCTTTTCATCACAATTCGGGTCGGCCAACATCGAATCTGAAGGGTACACGTTGATGATGGGGCTGCCACAAATGTCATCTCCTTCCCTATTGTGGATAAGTTGGGCTTGGTTGACCAGATCAAACCCACAACGATGTCGTGCCTAAGGTCGTTCAATGGGGCAAGCGTCCTAGTGAAAGGCACAGTCTACATAGACTTCGTAGCAGGGGACCAGTTCCCCACAAACGTAACATTCATCGTGGTCGAGGAAATGCCTGGGTTTAACCTGATCTTGGGGAGATCATGGTTAGCACAACTTAGGGCTGTCTCCTCACCCATACATAAGGAAATCCACCTACCATTCGCGGGCAGGGAGGTGGTGATCCATGGTGACGAAGTAGCAACATAAGCTATCAGTAACGTAGACATGGAGCAGGGTGCAAAGGTCGTAACCTCTGAGAATGAAGTGCCTGCTCATGCACACATTAACCACTCAGCCGGAGAATCGGCCTAGCAGGTCAGTTTCCAAAATGAAAGCGTATGGGTTGAGTTGCCCTTCCAAGCGAGGGACAATGATGTGGACAAGGGCCCTGGCAAAACATCTCAGCCTTACGTTCCACTCAACGCACGGTGGGTCAAGAAGCAGCTACACATAGCGTAGCAACCCCACTACTTCCTACCTAGTTGCCATCCCTTGTATGTTCACCGCTTTTTTGCTTTGTTAACATACCATCCTTTTGACATGCTACGTTATGGCCTGAAACGACCTAAAACTAGCAATGGCCTGAAACGACCTAAAACTAGCATAAGTTTCCAGTTAGCTATTGTTCAAGTTGCTAACATATCATCTTTTTGGCATGTTATGCAATGGCCCGAAATGGCCTAAAAATAGCACATGAAAGCATGAACATTTTGCAAAATGCAGCATGTATACAATGTATAAGGTAACGCAGAACCAATTTCTATTTCAAAAAATCCTCTTTGCTTTATTCAAAACTGTTGTATTTTAAATAATGTTTGCAAAATTTGTTACAAAAAATTCAAAATTTCAAAAAAAAAATCCCATGCCATCATGGGTTTTCTTTATTCACATCATCTTCGCCTTGCGTTTTAGCATCATTTCCTTTCACATCGCCTTCCCCTGTGTTGTCTTCTGCCGATTCTTCATTCCTTCCCTCTAAGGGCCCTGCGCCCTCATCTGAAGCCTACATCATAGGAGTGAAGTAGTCAACTAGGGCAACAAACACAAATTACAATAGAGCATAAGAATTAACACGATAGTAAGCAACTAACCTGAGAAGGGCCTACGTCCGTCTCAAAGGATATCCGGTCTAAATCGAGCCCGAGGTGACGGCAGACCTCCTCTACTGTGATGTCCACCCAATGCCTATTGCTAGGTTCAGCATCTGCAGCAGCTCTCTCCGTTTCGACGGTTGTCCACCTTGGTGGTCCCAGGGAAAAGGAGATGGTTACGGTCTCTCCTGTGGGAAGGTCCACTTTCAGGTCAAGAGATTTCGTAACCTTTACCTGCTCCTTGAACTTGGCATAGGCCTTAGAAGCGTCAATGACATTTACGAATGCTTCATACGTAAACGCCTCCATAGTAACATCCCTGTATAATTTACGATGGGTCACATTTTCTCGTTTATACATGTGTTTATGGTTTCTTTGGGACTGCCCCCATTCGTAAACCTTGGCGTTGAAGTCTTTCAAATCTTGACACTTCTGGCAAGTCCATCTGCATCTATTGTTCTATTATTTCGTAGGTGGCTTCGATGTTCTGACGTGCGACTATCTAAAACCTGGCGTAGTTTATTACAGCTGTGTGCCAGTGCTCATTATTAGTGTCATAGGCTATGAGGAACTTGTTCCTCGACCTGAAATCCTCCATCTCGGCAACTAGGTCGGCCTCCCTTTGCTCAGCCCTTTGGACTCGTTTCCACAGGTCCTCGTTGATGCGCTTATACTCCCACAAGGAGCATGCTGAGTGCAAAACACATTTGCAAGCCTCATCATATGCGCGATGAGACACCTCGATCACTTCAGGCAGGAATGTAGGCACGACACCGACTTTCAAAGTCCGTGCCGGGTCCCATTTGAGTCGAGAGGCTGTCATGACACAAAGAGCGTAGCAATCACGTTAGCATAGAAAGAGTAGCAAACTCGAGGAATTCTAGCATAACAACATGAGAGCACCTGACACTACTACTTATCTGCGTTAGGGTTTGCCTGCTGCAGGCGGTTGATCATGTCGTCAACGATTCCCTGCACGAACGTAAACTTGTCAGGGATCTCGACCCATGACTCCACACGAATCGGAGAGGGTCCTGCAGCATCAGCAGGAGCGCTTGTTACATAACTAAACGTATCAGCAATGGTCAAAAAGGGGCTGTGACAAGGCAAACATATTGCTGAACTCACCAGTGTCCAATTGCAGCCTCCTTTCTTGTTGATGCAAGATAATGGTGGTAACCTTGGCAGAGGTCCCTGCCAAGTCTGTACGGACCTCTTCCTCATGCGTTGGTGCCTTTCCTTTTAGGAAACTAGTGTCTTGTTTATTCAAAGGAGGCTATTCTTTGTTAGTAGGAGGATTCTCCCTAATAACAAGAGCTCTCGCCTTAGCAACAAGGGTCCTTCCCTTCTTGACCGGGGCCCTTTCTTCCGAGACTCAGGCCTTCGTGTCTTTATTCGTAGCCCCTATCTTAGGGGCTGACACCTCTTCATCACCTTCTTCTTCTTCTTCTTCTTCCTCTGCCAGCAAAGAAACATGTTTGCATTAGTTCAAAACAAGTTAGCTTAAAGCAGGCACTACGCTACGCCACGCCGCCTAGCATAGCATAGCGTTGCAAAAAATAATAAAGTAAGCATTAGAAAAAAGCATTCACCAATGGGGAGCTGCGTCCTTTACAGTTTAAGCCACAGTCTCCATCCCTTCTCTTCCTCCACGCAAAGGGTCTACTCAGCCAGGGGAGGCCTCTTTCGCTGTAACTTTTTGGGCATAGTCTCGGCTATGAGACATTCCTCCCGTGACACGCTACCAGCTACAGTAGGGGACATATCTCCTATGCTATCCTTGCCACGAACATTGCGAGCCACCTGATCCTTAGTCATCACAGAGAACGACTCCCCAATTATTGCTGGGGGATCTTAGGCTCAGGTGGTTTGGAGGATCTGGCGAATCCATGGTCTAGAAAGACCTTAAACTAGCAATCATAACATAGTTGCGCTTTTACCGGTTCGGAAAGACCTTAAACTAGCAATCGTAGCATAGTTGCGCTTTTACCGATCTGAAAAGGCCTTAAACTAATAAACCCCAGCACAGTTGCAACTTTTGCGGTCCGGAAAGACCTTAAACTAGCATGTTTCGATCTGTTATATGTTTGTAGTCCGCAATGACACTAAACTAGAAATCTCATGTTTTCGCGTTGGTAGTTTTACATTTTCTCCTTAACAGTTTCACGTTTTCATGTTGATAGTTTACATTTTTCCTATTTTAGTAGCTCTTCATCTCCATGCCATAGCGGTTCGCCATGACTTTAAACTGGCAAAATGTTAATCTTTACATCAGACATCTCATCATTGTTTTGCAAGTTTTCATTATACACGATTGCTACCAATAGGTGCCTCTTAACTAGGCTTTCGTCTCGTTTTGACAGGTTAAGCGAAAAATGGAAATCCATCGCGATCTCTCCATACTTTTAGCCCTAGCAGGTCCACATGGCAAGCTCACGAGACAACTGAACCCAGACTTGATCGACTGGGGGTCAACCACAGCTAGCACCATAGCGACCTTAAAAACATCCCTAGACTGGCCCAAGCATCTCGTCCAAACCCTAGATTTGGAGGTCGGGGATGTAACTGAGGATCCTCTCGTTGAGATGCCTATGACCATGTCCACAGGGGAAGTAAGAATGTTAAAGCTTAGCTCCCTCCTAGATGCGCAAACGCACGAAAATGTAGCCAAGATTTTGTAAGACAACGTCAAAGTCTTCGCATGGTCATACAGCGACAGGCCAGGTTTGGATCCGAGGTTGATACAGCACAACATTGTCCTAGACCTGTGCATGAAGGCAGTCAAGCAGAAGGCTCGTAAAGTTAAGCTAGAAATTGTGCTAGCCGTAAGGGACAAAATCACCAAGCTATACCAAGTTGGTTTCATCTGCCTAGTTGATTATTCAGAATGGGTGTCCAACATTGTCATGGTTTCTAAGAAAACGGGAGGAATACGAATCTGTATAGACTTCTGGGATCTGAACAAAGGGACGATCAAAGATGATTTCCCACTTCCAAGCATCAATCAACTCATTGACACTATGAGTAGTCATGCTCTGTTATCCTTCATGGATGGCTTTTCTGGCTACAACCAAATTTGCATAAACCTGGAGCATTAGTTAGCAACAACCTTCATGATCCCATGGGGTAGCTTCTGTTACATCATGATGCCTTTTGGGCTTAAGAACGCTGGAGCAACCTACCAGCGAGCCATGACCTACATCTTCAGTGACTACATCCTAGAAATGTTAAATGACTACGTGGATGATATAGTAGTCAAGTCCAAGGAGGTAGCTGATCATCCACGCGATCTAGGGGTAGTCCTTAAATGTTGTCAAATGCATGATTTACGCCTTAATCCTAAGAAGTGTGTCTTCGGTGTGAAAACCGAATGCATGTTAGGGTTCGTAGTATCAAAGGCTGGCATAAGGGTGGACCCTGACAAAGTCAAGGCCATCATCAACCTAGCACCTCCTAAAAACCTTAAGGAGTTACGTGGCTTGCTAGGAAGGGTACAATTCATTCGAAAGTTTATAGCAAAGTTGATTAAGAAGTTACACCCCATGCAACATCTTTTAAAGAAAGGGGTTGACTTCGAGTGGATAACCTAGTGTCAACAAGCCTTTGATGACTTGAAGGAAGAGATTTTGCACATCCCAACGGTGCATCTGCCACAAAGGGATAAGCCTTTCTTCATCTACCTTGCCACCTCCGACACATCCATCGCAGCACTGCTATGTCAAAAACGAGACGACAGATCTGAGATACCAGTGTACTACCCAAGTCATGCACTAATAGTGCATGAGGTGAAATACAACGAAGTAGAGAGGCATTGCCTTGCCTTAGTATTTACGCTAAAAAAGTGGAGGCACTATCTATTTCGCAATGTAGTCAAGATCATTTGCAAAAGCAACATACTCCGGGCTATTACTAACAACCTGTATGAAAGCAGTAGGATAGCCCAATGGAAAGCAATAACCACGGAGTTTGACCTACACTATGTAAGCCAGTCGTCAACTAAGGGTCAAGCCATAGCAATGCAACTTACGACCTCACCCGTCGACGACCACACATCCATAGATCCCAAATTCCCAGATGAGCATGTTGGCACTATCAACATCATTCCATTGCACCTGGAGGCTACCTTAAACTTCGACGGTGCTTCAACCTTGCGAGGAGGTAGCGTAGGTGTCGTCATTACATTTCACTTTGGGGAAATGCACCCATTTGCGTATCGTTTTGCGTTTCCTTGCACCAACAATGTGGTAGAATATGAGGGCTACTTAGAGGCCTCTTAGTTTCCCAAGCGCTATGCATACAACACTTGGTAATTTGTGGTGATTCACAACTAGTTGTGAATCAAATCACTAAGATCTATGCCTGCAAAGCTATGCACCTACAACCCTACTGTGACCTAGGAAAAAGCATGCTTAAGAAATTTGCAACCACAGATGTGCAACACGTGCCACGCAACGAGAACACTGTGGCAAATGCCTTAGCCACCCTTGCATTAAAAAATCCACCTCACTCGTTCACAAGTCTACTGACGTCGATAGTTGAATGTACTAAGCCTATCACTCAGACGGGAGACATGGCCTCCATCAGTGCTGCAGATACGCAGGAGTGGTACACTAACATTAAAGCCTACCTACAACACGGTGAACCTCCATGCGGACTGACAGCTCCCAGAGAGATGCAACCCGTAAGCGTGCCCGACAATATACGCTCATGGGGAATGATGCCTTGTGCTGACACTCCTATGATGGGATATTGCTAGCATGCGTGGGTAGGGAGCAGGCACAGAAGGTAGTTAATGAAGTTGGTGAGGGGCTGTGCGGCAAACACATAGCACCTAGGGCTATGGCTGCGAAAATCAGACGCCTAAGGTACTATTGGCCTAACATGGAGCATGACTACTTGTCAAAAGTTAAGATATGTGACACGTGCCAGAGATACGCAAATTCATACATGTCTCACCTACGGACTTGCACCCAATGCAAATCATGTGGCCTTTCCAAACGATGGGGACTAAACCTCATAGGACCTCTCACACCTAAGTCCTCTGCAAGGCATAGCTTCATTATCACCGCCACTAAGTGTTTTACTAAGTGGGTGTAAGCCATTCCCCTAAGGAAAATGACGTCTCAGCAAATCTGCCATTTCATCCTGGACAACATCGTGACAAGGTTTGAGCTTCCAATGACCATTGTAACCAACAATGGGCCACAATTTAGTAGTACAGAAACCCAAACCTTCTGCAGCAACCTAGGCATCAGACAATCATTCTCCTCCCTCTACTATCCGCAGGCGAATGGGCAGGCGGAGGCTACAAATAAGTCCATCATCAACTTGCTGAGGTGAATGCTTAGCAGCATCAAGAGGTGGTGGCACGAGCAGATCCTCTACGTTCTATGGGCCTACAGAACGACATGCAAAACTATGACAAGTAAGACTCCTTATAGCCTTGTTTATGGATTTGAAGCTGTGTTACCTCTTGAGTTGTAGGTACCATCACTATGGATGATCCTCTCGGATGTCGTTAACGAAGCCTAGAACAATGAGTCGTAGACCATCGACCTCGACTCAATAGAGAAGGAGCGCGCACAAATGGTGAGACGCATAGAGCACTACCAGAGTAAGCAATAGCAAAAACATCGTGTAGATCCACATTGACGACCAGTACAGAAGGGAGACCTCCTTCTCAAGGCTGTCCGTGAGCATGTGAGCAAATTCTCAGCCAACTGGGAAGGTCCTTACATGGTCACCAAAGCCTTCAGGAATGGAGCCTTCAAGCTGGCAAATATGGATGACAATGAGTTCGCCAACCTGGTGAATCACTCGTACCTCAAGTCGTACTACATCTGAAGCATGGCAACATTGAGCAGCGTCTGCAATGACATTAAACTAGCTACATCGAGTAGTGTCTGCAATGACGTTAAACTAGTGGCACCGAGACCGTCCGCTACGACGTTAAACTGGCAACAACATCAAGAAGCGTCTGCTACGATGATAAATTGGTAGCAACCATCTGCTACGACGTAAAACTGACACAGCTAGTCTGCTATGACTATAAAATGACACGACATGTTCACTATGACATTAAACTAGTATGTACGGTCTGCTGGGATCTTAAACCAACACGGCAATCCGCTGGGCCTCTAAATTAGCACATGGTCTACCAAGACCTTAAACTAGGTTTGTGTCATGTCCTTAGTGTGCATCTATGTCAAGTACACATCGAACGAGCATGCATCGTGCCGACGTGTGGGTGGGACGTTGTACTCCAGAACGTAGTTCACGACGCACTGGGAACACAATCTGGAATGCATGCAACGTCGCCACCCTTGGCATTGTGCTGACCCTCCGGACATGTCGTATGGCATCACACTGGTCCTTCGGACCTACCATCGCCACGGCCCACCGCCTTGACGGTAGTTCCTTGGCCAGTGCCCGCAGCTCGAGTTCCAGCAGTATTGTGGCCCAGCCACAATATTGTTATCCTTCAGCCCCCTGCCAACGGCTCGACTCACTCGACATTTAGCTATGTGGTAGCTGATCCCATAGCTGAACTGAGAATGCATGCCTTTGGTAGGGATTCTAGAGTGTCCGCACTCACAGTAACTCCCAATGTTTTTGAGGCCAGTTTCTCCACACCGGTGCTACCAAGGCCACTACTGGCCTTTCTACTTTGGACACCGTGCATCAGCACGGATGTCCAAGAGCTTCAACAACATCTGCGGTAAACAAGACCTCTGCCCTCGCTTTGCATCGTGGAAATTTCACTCTTCATCGTGCTTACAGGGTGCAGCTGGAAGCACGTCCAAGCCATAGTAGCAAGTGCTACGACATCACGAAGTGAGTGGTTCGACTAGCTTGACTAGTTCAGAGTGCAAATTCTATGACGTGCGTAAAAACGCTTGTCGCATGGGAAGCACCTGTAGGCAGGTCAAAACCCTTCACGGATGTAATGCAACTCATTCTGCGAAGGAAACACTTGTCCTACACGAGGTCGAAGGTCAGAGTAAAGATGAAAATGTGAACAAGTACCTCATGAGCACTCTGACGAGGGACTTTGCCCTTTACTTGGAAACTAATGCAACACTCTCTAGTGCAGCCGAGTGACGTCTTGACAATCACCGAGCAGCAACGTTAGTGTCGTGTCTTCTGTGGTATTTCGTTTTCTTTGTCAATGTCTTTTGAGCCCATCCCTTAGATGTCGACAAAGAGGGGCCAATGAAACTGTTGGCGACCGTTTGGGACATGACCGCCGACGAGTGTCGAACAGGATTTAGGTGTCTGCTGGTCTCTGGCAACACCAAGGCCCAGATACCTCCAAATAAACTCAGTAGTTAATGTGAGTATGTGTGTGTGATGTTGCGGCGTGTGGTTGTGTAAAATGTAACAATTACGTTGTGTGTGAACTATAAATGACTTACTTCAAAGAGATTCAGCCAACTTTGCCCAGTACTATGAGTTCTTGAAAATTTCCTATTTTGTTCAACTGCCTAGTCTACGCGGTCCTTATAATACCTACTTGTAACAAATAAAATTTTGCAAAAACATTTGAGCACAACTCCGCAATCTACTCCTAATTTTCCCCAGAGAAAGAGATAGTTCCACAAGAAAACTAGAAATAGAGCAAGATTCGATGGAAATAAGCAGAAAAGAAAAGAAAGCAGATTTGTGTAGACCTCAAATATTTAAACAAGGTAAAATGACACGAGTAAACACTTCGCAATAAAGCTATCCCAAATTCAATATCTACGAATTGTTCAAACTTCCAAGGCTCAAACAAGCAATATCTTCAAGACAATCCTATTATGCTACCAAAAATTGCTGCGTAAACTACCACGTACGAGACTCCATTTTGACTAGATAATAGATGTCAACGATTGCATTCAAACAGAACCTTTAAAAGACTTGACAATTTCTGATTGAAATACCACGGGAATTCACTTTAAAGATAAAAAGAAGCTATTCTGGTCCCATCAAAATACCAAAGATTTTCTGAACCCTCTCGACTACTGAATTGTTCAACGGCGTGACTACAAACAGAGGCTCTCTTACAACAATCCCAATAGCAGTTCCCACACGTTGCACAATAACGAAATTTACTACTAAAATGCTCTTAAGGCTTTTAAACACAAGCGCTTCTATGGCAAAATTTTAATAGAAATTTCTATCGGGCAACAAGAACAATAAGAGCAATCTAAAAATCCCAAAATTACTTGCCAAGGATGATACTATCTAAACCACTAGCTAAACAATTTAAACAAAACAAAAAATGAAATGCATAACTCACAGGACCATGACAAAGAGGCTGAAATCTTTATTCTAGCAAGCCATCTTCCAAGAAATCTTCTTTACAAATCTTCCAAGTGTGATGTGTGAGACCTCTTGTGATTCCTCCCTTTTCTCCTTGACCCCTGAAGCCTTTTTATAGGGTTCAAAGGTAGGTAGGGAAGTTACATATTCAAAAATATCTCACCTAACTTTTCTCCCAAGTAACTTAGCCAACCAATGAGGAGATTACTTGCCCAACAAGTTAGGAGGTTACTTGCCCAACAAGTTAGGTAAGTTACAACAATTTTAGATGGTTGCAACCACCAAAGAGAAAAAGAAGTTGACAAGTGGCCTTGGTAGTTACAATATTATAGAAAATTAAAATATAATTTCTAAAATACATAGGAATACAAGCTATAGTGGCAACTTACTTCATACACATATATATCTTTTTAATTTTGCCTCTTCAAAATGAGATGTCAAGTCTTCTAAGTGGTGTATAAGACTTCCCAAAAAATGAGATTCTCCTCTTCCTAGGAAAAATATCCCAAAAATATCTCAAAAATATCTCTCCTATCTTCTCTCTTAAGTAATTTGACTAACCAATCAGAGGATTACTTGTCCAATAAGCTAGGAGAAAATTATGTGATTTAGGAAGTTAGGAAGTATACATAAAATGAGGAGCATTTTATGCTAACTTTAATGTGACTTTAAATGGGATAATCAATATGGCAAATTTTTAATAGGTAATGACTTATATATAATAATGTTTTAAAGCAAGCTTTTCTAAAACAGGGCTCCACACTATATGTATTGTATTATGTACTTTGTTTAGATCCCTAATCTAATCTAATTTAAATTTTAAATTCTAAGTGCCACTAAGCTTTACGATTTTGTAATAGAAATATAATATAATCTCCACCTTATTGGTGGTAGTGGTAGTTAATTTATTTTTCTGCATCTCGATAATTGTAACTAAAATTCGAAATGACCTGAAAGACGAACCCGAAGGCGAAGCCACCGAACTTGCAACTGATTCAACATACCAGAAATCGTTACCAGCAACTATCGGCATAGGGGAAGGCTCAGCCGCCGTGTCAGGAAACGTCACCGTATCAAAGGAATTAGCATTAGGCATGGTTATATCTTTTTTGATTGCAGGTTGCAGGGCGGATAAACTGGTGATTGTCGATTTGTTGTTGTTTCTTTTACTGCCTAAAACACCTTTTGAAATGCATTCACAGGCCTGCAACTGCTCGAAAATATTGTGCCGTCTGTACCACCCGGTTTGTGATGATGTGTAAATCTTAGGGCTCCTCCCGCTACGACAAAGCTTCTTCTTTTTGTTTTTAGAACGGTGAGGGTTTCAGAACAGCACAGAATCCAGCAGGGTTTGGCGTCGCATGAGGGGGTTTTTGTGGCCCTGTTCACTTGTCACAGAGGCGGTCAACATTGCTTATGTTTTACTGCCCAACAAAAAATGAAATGTTGATGTCTGTCCCTTTCTTTTCCTCTGTTTTTTTTATGACTGCCGCAGCCGCGTTTTTCTTTTCTCTGCGTGAATAACGTCGCGTTGATGTCTCTGCAGCCCTCTCCGTCGTTGCCTCTGGTCGTGGTCTGCACTGCTGCACCGTTGCCCTCAATCGTGACCTGCAAAATGCCGGTGAATATTGTGGTCTTCCCAGAGGCGCGATGCCTTGGTACCTTGCGCTCATACCAGGTGAAAAATTCTGATTTTCTGTTTAATTTGTGCGATGTGTCCCAAAAGAAATCAACGTCTCCCCTTTGGAATAGGGCTAAGGTTTATGCTTATCTTTTTACGGGAGAATTCATTAAAATCCCCATAGTGATTTCCATCTCTTTCTCTTCTTCTTCTTCTTTATTAAAAAAAAATGATAGAAACCAATACCTTTCCCAATCACATCTTGCCATTTCAAATATTTGTATTGTAATATTTCAGAACATCTCAACCATCTCATGTCTTTATTTCATACAATGGCTAAATGTGCCAATAGAAACATCCCAAAATTCGAAGACATCCTTGCTTCACCAAGTCTTTGCAATTCGCACATCGTTACGACAATTCTTCAGGAGATGGATGCTCTAGCAAGTTTTCTAAGTCAAGGAGTCTTGCTATGCTACGCTACGCCGTGTAAAGCACAGTGCTAGGCTATGGTGTGCCACGTAGCATAGCACAACGTAGCAAAAGCTGGAGAATTAGTCCCCTCGCCTGACTTCAAGTCCTTCGGCAATGTCTCCTTCCGTCAGAAAGTGGGAAACTTGGCCAAAATCAGGTCATGTTTGCTGCTACATGGCGCAGCGAGGCATAGCAATTCTACGGAAGTTGGCAGAAGGCATCTCAAAGTGTGGGATCAACAAGTTCGCAAGTTTCAAAGTGCAAAAGGCAAAGTTTGTAGATTGGCTACGTTGTTGCAACTAAGGACAGCTGCTACACTATGATACGCTATGTAGCGTAAAAAATCTACGACCAGTAGTCACAACACTGTGAAGGTTTCCAACACATGCAATAGGACACAACGCAGATTTCTCGCTTCAAATTGGCGACTACGCTATGGTACGCTGTGTAGCGTAGCACAATGTAACAAAATACTACGCCATGCCAAACATGCTACGTTAGAAAGCATGGCAAGACATGGTGAGCAGTTACATGACATTAATGCACCTCACCTAATTACACCGTTGCTCTAACAGCGTAATTACGACATGGCAGGTTTGTAATTATGGCATGTCAGGCTCACCCAATGGTCATGCAGGCACGTGCAGCATAGATAGGTCAGCATAGGCCCAAGGCACATGGCGTCCAAACAACATCTTTCGCACGCCCTTGGTCCTATAAATACCCCAATGAGTGATGCTCAAAAGACTTTTCGCACTTTTGACATCCCCCTTTTTCAAAATTTTTCAATCCCCAATCTATTTTCTCGGCAATCTGGTCGGTTAATAGTTTGGTTGGCTGACAAGAAAAAGTTGGCACTATGATCTCAAGTATTGTAAGCTTTCTATTTTGACATTGTAAATAGTTAGCATTCTCAGTTGGCATTCTGTTCTGCTCTTGCCTACCACCTTGGTAGCACATCGAATTGTTAACGCCCAAGTCCATGTTCAAGCACACAGCTGTCTCGCTCTACACGTCTTGGTTACTCTCGGGATCTCTGCACTTCCTAGCGCTATGCGACCGATTGTATCCATGTTGACAGAGCGAAGTTGTAGCTTCGAAGCAGTGCATTTTTCTAACTATATTTTACTTTGTCTCTTGCTTATTGTTGCATTTTACACCGTTTTCCGCCTCTTTTACATTCAAGCATTATTCGCGCTATCAGTTTCGTTTTCAAATAACACGTTGCAAAAGGTTATATAGACACCGACTAAGTCCCTGTCTAATCAACTAGATTGTTTAGGGCACCCATTTTCGTCCCATCTAGCATGGCCCTCCCGTGGAAATGGGGTTGAGACTGTCGGCAATCGACGACCCCTCAATATTCTTTCCAGCCACCGACGTTTTCGATCAATACACTTTTATCATTAGAGTAGCATCTTTGGCTCCAAAAGAACCTTTTGTCATAAGGGTCACATCAACAATTTTTGCACACTCTTAACAAACAACAGTGGTTCCTCCAAGTACCAAACAAGCTTTTGTTGCATGAACACCCCCAAACAACACTATCATAGCTAAGCAAGGTTCTCTCGTTGTAGCTAACATGTCTACTTTCTCCTCAAAAGCTAACACATGTTCGTCATCGTGAGCTTATAAGAAGCCTAATGAGACTAAGTCTTTATCCAAAATTGAGGATAACTATTAGACAAAGGAAAAATAAAAGTAGATAAGTTTTTGTAAGTCCACATCCATATCAGCTATATTGATGAATCCTTTGCCTAAGCCTTTGACATCAAGTCAACCAAAAGAGGCTCCTAAAATATAAAACAACAAAAAACCTAAGCAACCTATGCTAAAACATGAACTAAAGATGATGAGCAAGCTAGAGGAGGTAAAATCTACCAAAAGTGGTATGATAAAGACTTCCTCATAGCTATGGAATAGATTAAACAATCCTTCAAACAAAAAAATACACCACTAAGCTTACATGACTTGGTCATGTCTTTTCAAATACAATGTAGTGCCTTAATCAAGCATTTGTCTTCCATATTTATAATTGAAGACATCCTTGCAAAAGAGAAAGCCAATCATTCTATCATTGCATCAACCCCTAATAATGAAGCCATAAAGGAAACAAAACTCATATTCTGTGATAGTGAGATCAAGGTTGATGCTTAAAATGGAGGAGTCTCACATGCTCCTCTTTTGATAACCAAACACATTGGTCAATACAAAGTGCATATGGTACATGTTGATGAAAAAGCTATGACTATCGTTATCTCATTCCTTATCATTGAATGTTTGGGTTTAGTAGATGACATACAAGAGACCTCCAGTTTTGTCCTTAAATCCTACAATGGATCATGAGTAATGGTATGGGGTTTGATATCATTAGATTTCATGGCTAGGGAGTAATTCCCCATGTCTGCTAACTTTTTAGTATTTGAAAAAAAATACTTGGTTTTAATTTGGTCATAGGAGGTCATGGCTAGCTAAACTATGTGCAGTCACCTATTTACTAAATGATCTACCTCCCTTACAAAGGTGATGAAATTATTATCCATGGTAATCATGCAACTCATCTTTCGGTTAACAATGTTGATCTTGAAGAAGAGTCAATAGTAAAGTATGTAGAAAAATTGGAAGTAAATAATGATAACTCGAAGAGAAGTGGTAAGCCCAATACAGTGATTGAAGCTAACAACGTCCAAAAAGCCTATCATTCTCCTCTTGATAATGCTTAGAGTTAGTTACCTTTTGCTTTAACGAATAAAGGAAATGGGGAGTAAAAAATCATGCACAAGGAGTTTCCTAATTTGTCTAAAATTCAAAAACAACTTTACAATTAAATCTCCTTTATTTTCATCACATGCTCTTCTTTGTTTTTCTAACCATGCTTGTAACATCTTGTTTGATAGATTTAGTTGGTTATAGTCCCTTAATTTATGTTTCAAATGTTTATGCATCTGATCATCTTAACACAATATATATATATAACAAAACATAAAATAAAATAAAATTTTCATTAATTGTAACTTGTAGCAGCATACATAATTAAGCTTCCAAACTCAACCACATATGATCGATTTAAACAAAAACAAACAAGTGATAAATAATATAAGTTAGGCCATAGGAACCTTTGGATCATCCCCACCATGACCACTACCACCACCATCATGACCCCCATTGTTACCATTGTTGCCACTATCATTGCCATGGCCCCGCAAAATAAAACATGTAACCATTAATTTTGACAAATAATAGAATCATATGCAATAAAAGCTACATAGTGTACCTTACATAGAGAATTGGAAAATATATCTTCAGGCTTAAACTGTGGAAGACCTTCTTCTAGGCAACGCACGATTTTCTCTTCAAACATATTCACATAGTCGATATCTCCCAAGTTTATCCTTTTAAGAATCTTTTTTCATTCTACGTTTGTCCATTCTGCTTGCTAAGGCTACATTGGAAGTTTGGCCTGATACTATTGTGATCTAAGTTTTTGAAGACCTAGTAACTTCCATGGATGGTTGGAATGGATCACTAGCTCCAATCCCTTAGATAAATATCTCTAGTTTATGCCTTTTAATGGATTCAAGTTTCCAAGCTTTCTTGTACTCATTTTTTAAACCTTGTATAGCTTTTTATGGACCTTCTAATTCTTGCCCTAGTCCCTAATTAATGCGCAGTAGTCACACCATTCTATGGGTTTATGAGCTATTGATTCCACCTTAAGATCCTTCTTAAGGCTTGCTTGTGCCATGGAGACTCTTCCATGTATTGTCAACTAGTATAAAACCTAGTCAATCTTCTTGGTTCACAAGGCTTCCTATTGGCAACCTGTGATCCTACAAATTCTTTGCAATCTATCAGGCTTTAGTTCTCATTTGATAGAACCTAGATTTGAGACTCTAGATCAATAATGTGTTCTTATAAAGCCTCATTCACCTAGCAACTCTTCCAAAAAAATTCCGTACATGAAGAAGCTCAATTGATCACTCTCTCATATAGTACATGTGATATAGTTACATGTTTTGGTGATGTAGGAGGGAGCTCATTGAATTCTACATGGCATGTAGGATCTCAATGAATTTTGAAAGTTACCCAAAATTAAAACAACAACATGACTTAGCATCACAATAGCTTTGTATGCAATCTTGAAATCTAAATGCATTGTTAACACTTACCAGCCTTAGATGCCACTTACTATAGCCTATCATCCCTTTCATGAATTTTGTCTTACAAGCATCTTTACCCAAGGCTTTTTTCATAGTGAAGGAGAGATGCAATTTCTTGGAGCCTCAACTTCTATTTAACCATGAAACGTATTGTTAGCTTAATTATTTAAAGGATTTGCTATTTGGTTAAATACGTAACAAAAATACTTGGATGGCTAGGTGGAAGGGTTCATTGGTGGTGTAGGATTTTCTTCATAAAAAATCAAAGAGGCCTCTTCCAAGAGCCTATCCATTTTCTATTTGTCCTTCTCCTCCTCCTCCTTTTGCCTATATTTTGCCTCTATAGCTTGCTTGGCCTCAACCTCTCATCACCCTAGATTCAAAAATCTCTTATTAAGATGAAGAAGCTTGAAGCACATGAAACACTAATAATTAAATTCATTAACATACTTGGTAGCTCTTACTAAAGCTTAGTTACCTTGATCTTTAAGGGTTGAATCCTTTTAGGCTTATTGAGAGGAGGAACTTCTTCTTTCATTCTTAAACAATTTGACCTTTTTCCTTTTGGCCCTCTTTACTTCCTTACACTTTCTCTTGGTCCAGTCTACTTGACCCCTAGGTACCATTGGGTTAGCACGTTAACTATCAAGAGAAGATCCTTATTGATCACTTACCTCTTTAGTCATGATCGATGTAGATGCCCTTGTATCTTCCAAAGGTGGGTTGTGAACTCGAATCACATATGCAAAATGTTTAGCCCAAGGTTGAGGGGGCTGAGTTGTATTTCTCTCAACCTATTCCTTGTTGCATTTAACCACTAGAAACTCTGGAAACATCCTTGGGTAGTAGATAAAAAACAAAGTGTACATGTTACATTGAGGTTACTTTTTTGTGAAGTTTTTGAATTTTTCTTTGAAGCTCTATGATCAAAGCAGTAGCCTAATTGAAGCATGTTCTATTAGATATGGCCTTCTTCATGATCCATGCTTGTTGCATGCTTATGGTCTTACATTGAGATAGTAGAATGAGAAAGGTCCTTGCATAGAATAGAGAGTACAACTCATTGATGACCTGTTCTTGGCATCTTTCCAATGATAATTACCTACCTAGAGGTGAATTCAGCTAAGCCTCTAGGATGTCCCTTCTAATTGAGTTCTTGCCTCCTTGATCAGACACGCTACCACCATCCTGAGGGACACTAAATAATTTGCAAAATAAGTCCTTGCTAATATTTGATACAACTAGCAAACCATGGAGTTGTATGTAAAATTGTATGCTCACCTTATTAAACGAATCTACCTAGTTGATCATCTCTATCAATAATGTGGAAGGCCTTAACAACATGAATAAATCAAATAGTCTAGTTTTAACCAATTTCTTCCTTACTTTCATAGAAGCTAGATTGGTTAACCACTCCTAGGCCTTGTTAATTTTACTCTACTTAAGCAAAAGTTTCTCCTTAGTATGACTTGATGCAACAACAATGATAGCAGTTTCTATGACAAAGTCTGCAAAGCATAATCGATTAGCTATGCAAGTAGGTTGACCAAGCAATAGATAACCAAATTGTAAACCACTCACCGTATTTCTTTGTTGACTGTAATGCCTTTGTTGGGAATGACATTTGTATGCCAAAATCTAGATATTCCCAAAATTCATGGACAAAACTTGTGTTGATGCATCTTTGATATGCTTGGGAATATGGCTTCTTGTAGCTCTCTATTTCAAATGCAATCTAAGTTGTTATCTGGATTTTGATGTTGTCACCTTGTGAAAACTCATTCAACATTGTTTGTATCAAAACCAAAGTATCATCCATTGGAAAAGCTTATTCTTGCTTAAGCTTATAATTGTAAAGCATGCATAGTGTTAAACCATGTAGTCTTAGGTGTAATATAACCAATGAATAATCATCGAGTTAAGAAATGGTAAAGTATATAGTTATGCATCAATCAAGTAGGCATTCGCAAGCGAGGTGCAAAACAAATTCAAAGTTTTTCAAGTGAGCAAAATTGTATTATTTGTGTTGAAACAATTATAGGTATCTTGTTGCCAAATCTTAGGCAACTATCGAACTGCAGATCAATATGAGCTTCCCTAGATTGCTAGCTAGATTTGACAAGAATCTTCATCTTGCATGTATTCTAGAATGTAGTTTGAAGCCTCCGATATCATGCCCATTATGGACACACTCATATATGACGAAAAAATCACGTTGAAGGAGGTAGAGTAGGAATTCAGCCGCTCCAAATCGGAACCATACTTTCATGTTTTTATTAATCATCGTATAAGGGATAGGATAGTTTGAAACTGCAATTCCCACAAAACACAGGATGCCAATGAACTCCATAGTCCTCTTAAACAAAGGCATGTGATCCAAAAATTTTCTTAACTTGGGTTACGCTAACGTAATTACAAAACATACAGAAAATCATAAAAAAATGCAATCGGTGATTACAACTCACATAGCGTAGAAAGGCTTTGACACATAGCTAGAAACTAGCTAATTCTTTCTTTTTACATTGGCGTAAATCATTAGCGTAAGAAAATGGTAAATGATTAAAATAATGAGCTTTAGTGTAAACTATTGTAGCATGACATAAAATGTGAAAACATCATATTTCAAAATGAGTTACAACAACACTGTAAACCTAGAAAATAGTCTGAAAACAAGGTTACGCTAACTTTATGCCCGTCAGCGTATTTGCAACTAGTTCCAACATAAAATACACTTGCAACGTAAAAGACTAATGGAGCGTAAAAATATAAAAAATGCTTGGGCCGACATGCACATTTCAATGAACATTTGACAATGTGGAAAAAAACAACAAAAAACAAAAAAGAACGAAAGAACGCAAGATAATGCGGTAACCAAATCCAAAAAGAAAATCACAAAAAACGGATAATCAAAACCCAGATGACCACGCAATCTCAAGGGCATTGGTCCTACGCTATGGTAACACCTCATGGACCATCATCTCTATAGCACGTGCTTCTTTCATCGTTTTGCTGGGTCCTACCTTTCCACTTTTCATCTTGCTAGTACGTTGCTTTCTCTCCCTTCACTATCGCACTCCTATTACCGAGAATGCAAAAGTAAAAGTCGTTTACCTTCTTCTTTCCTTTTAATATTTGTTTTTCTACTTTTACATCATGTAAAAAACATTTCAATGCTGCTTTTACGTTGAATACTTCATGTAGCACAAAATATTTTTCATGCTACTTTTACACCACATAGCGTAAAATATTTCCAGACTACTTTTACACAACCTAGCGTAAAAATCCTTTATGCCACTCTTATGCTACTTGGCGCAAATCATCTTTCAAGCCAAATTACATTGCATAGCATGAACTATGTTTATGTTGACTAGCATAAAATGGACTGAATATGTTGGGGCCTTCGAATATGTTGCGGTTACACCAAATAGCACATTGCTCTCGACTAGTGTACTCTATATTTGTCCATATAGTTTTCCCATGAAGCTTCTTCTACGTTATGATCACTATCCTTTGCCTTCAAGTGTACACCTTCCTATATAGCTTATCTTGACATTGGAACCAAGTCATATAATACAGTTGGTAAGAATTTGATTGTTTTGTTTACCTAGTATATTAGCTAGCATTTTTTCAAAAGACAACAGAATAAATGCTTTATGATCTTTGTTTTCGTTCTATGATATGCAGGGTTTATAAATGGATACGTGACAGAAATTGAACAATTCATTACATCTTTTAGGATGATTTGGTGATGTCATTTGACAAATAGACCAAAGGTGTTTAGATCTTGAGCCTAGCAACCTCCAAGAATACATCGCAATGATTGATAAACCTGTTGAATGGCTTGAACACACTTGATACAAATGTTGGACTTAGAAGCCGATGACATAACTGAGGATATCCTTGTAGAAACCCTACTCACTACTAGCAAGGGCGAAAAGGAAGTCTTTAAACTAAGTTCCATGTTAAGACCATATTGCATAAAAAGTATCACTAAGATACTACAAATAAATGTTAAAGCTTTCGAATGGTCTTACAATGACATACTAGGATTAGACCCACAAATGATTCAACATAACATAGATTAGTATTGGACCTAAGATTAAGTAGGTCAAACAAAAGGTTCATAAAGTTTGTCTTGATCTAGTCGTGGCCATTTGTGATGAAATTAAGAAGCTTTATCAAGATGGCTTCATTAAAGAAGTAGATTATGTAAATTTGGTGTCTAGCATGGTTATAGTGCTTAAGAAAAATAGAAGCATTCATTTATGCATAGATTTTTGCAACCTCAACAAAGCAACAATTGAAGATAATTTTTTTTTATCAAGTATCAATTAACTTGTTGACATAATGTTTGACCATGCATTGTTCTCCTTCATGGATGGTTTTTCAAGGTATAATCAAATTAGGATTAATGTACAACATCAATTATACATAACTTTCATGACACCTTGGGGAACTTTTTGTTATACTAGGATGCTTTTGGTTTAAAGAATGTTGAGGCCATATATCAATGAGTAATAACTTATATCTTCAACAATCTCATGTTTAGTCTAGTGAATGATTACATAGATGACATAACAATAAAGTTAAAGGTAGCAAACAACCATGCTTAAGATTTGTACATTATTCTTCAACATTGTCTTAAGTGTGAACTTCGGTTGAATTTGAAGAAACACATTTTCGATGTTGAAATTGAAAAAATTCTTGACTTCATAGTCTTAAAAGCAAGAATACATGTCAACCTAGATATGGTCAAAGCCATAATCAACATGCCAACACTTGCTAAACTTAAAGACTTGTGAGGCTTACAAGGGAGGTTGTAGTTCATTCGCAGGTTCATTTCTAGGTTAAGTGATAAACTTTAACTTATGCAACACTTACTTAAAAACGAGTCACTTTGAGTTGGGATGGTAAGTACTAAATTTCCTTTGATGACACCAAGTAAGAATGGGCTCAACTATTAACAATGTACCCACCACAAAAGGATAAGCTATTTTACATCTACTGAATGACTTCTAATACATCTATAACTTTCTTACTTGATCAAAAGTGAGACAATGGGGCTGAGATACCTGTCTAGTATCTAAGTCATGCCTGCATAGCCTATGAAACCAGATACACTATGTTGACCTTTTGGTGTGTCAAAATGTTAAGTAAAATGGAATCAAAAGTTGTTTGTATGGTTGTGTGGTTGTTGTGTTTGTAGGACAAAGTACATGAAAAACCAAGATGAGATGACAAGAAATGAATTGGTAAACTCAAAGGAAAAAGGTCATCCACAAGGTCTTAAGCAAACATGTAAGAATTTAAAGAACATGGACAAAGACCAAATAACTTACAAGCAAATTGAACATCATTGGAGCATGCGGAAGTGCAAGATCGTAGACAAGGAACAAAGAAATCAAAATGCAAAGGAAGCAAAGAAAGATGTCTCCAAGAAATAGTAGACATCTTGGTAGAATTGAAGGTAGCACAAGCAAAGACATCTTTGTAAAATAGTAGATGTCTTTCATCAGACAAAGACATCTTTCACCAAACATGGATGTCTTTCACCAGACAAAGACGTCTTCCCAAAATGAAGGCTAGTTACAAAAAGACGTCTTTCACTAGACAAAGACGTCTTTCTAGAATAGAGGCTAGATGCAAAAAGATGTCTCAGCCATGAAGAAGACATCTTCCATGACTGTTAACTAGCAGTTGCACAAGTTCCAAGATGAATTTGAAAACATAGTGGCTATAAGAAGACATCATTATTATTGGGAAAGGTGCACTCTTTTGTCCAATCATTATGTAATCATTGTTGCTTCTCATTGTATTATCTTTTGTTTGTTGTAAAGTGAGCTATACCTCAAGTACGAGGATCAACAAATCGAGTTGCATTCATTTTTTGTAATTGTTGTTCTCTTTTGTTGTCATGTAAGGTTGACATGCTTCTTGTAGGAAGGCATCTTGCTTGAGTTTGTTGGGATCCTACGAGATTGAATGTTGGTGTAGCACCACAACACTCTGGAGCGGAGCTCAAGATTGTAAAGGTTATGGGATCCTGGAAATCACATTCTAAGCTTATCAGGACCTTGTGGGGTTGAGTGGATTTGTAGTGTCAAATCACTCCAGAGTAGAGCTTAGAGGTTGTACAGGGTGTGGTGCCTTTCAAACCACATTTGAGAGCAACAAAGTTTAGAGGTGTACTTGCAAACTACCCTTTGAGTGTGGACTACCCAAGTTGGGGAACCACATTAAATTTGGTGTGTGTGCTTTGTCCCAAAGAATTTTTTTGGGGAACTTATTTATTCTCTCCCCTCTAAGTTCAATGATCCTCAAGTGGTATTAGAGCTTGGTACTCTTCTTTGTCATCATCAACTTCAAGAGTGAACAATGGAGGGGACATCTTACACAAAGCCACCCATGTTTGACAGATTCAACTTCGCCTACTAGAAAGCTAGAATGCAAGGATTCTTTGAATCCATGGAGTTAAAAGTTTGGGAGTCAATCCTTGAAGGCTACACTCCACCTATAGATAGCTCCATCGACATCATCAAGCCTCGCAACAAATGGATACAAGAGAAGAAAGATAAGTTCATGTTTGATTCTAAAGCAAAGAATTATTTATATTGTGCCTTGAATAAATCTCAATTTAATAGAGTAGCAGGATATAAAATGACCAAAGATATTTGACAAACTTTAGAAGCTACTTATGAAGGAACATCTATTGTCAAACAATCTAAATTGTTAGTTTTACAAAGCGAATATGATAAACTCAAAATGAGAGAAGGTGAGAAAATAAAAGATTACTTCTATAGAGCAAATGATATTATTTTAGCTATTATAGGTATAAGTAAATATTTACTTGAGAGTGATGTCATAATCAAAATGATCAGAACTCTTCAACCAGAGTTTAGACCAAAGGTCCTAGCTATGGAGAAGATTAGAGATTTCTTCACTTTGAAATTTAAGAAACTTCAAAGTGCTCTCATCGCCTATGAAATGAGTCTCATAAGCAAAGGAGCCATCTAAGAAAGATTGATTGCTCTAAAGAATACCTCCAAAGAGAAGGAGCTCAATGAGCATGAAGAGGGTAGTGAAGGTGAGATTGCCTTTATCTCAAAAAAACCTACAACATTTGTTGACAAGAAGAAATAAAGGAGCATTTAAGCAAAGACCCAATTTGTTCAAAGGTAGAGAAAGAGGTAAAAACTTTTTGAATTCTAACTTAGATTTCTCTTCTATTGAATGTTGGGTTTATGGAGGAAGAGGCCATATGACCTCTAAATGTCCTAGTGATAGAAAGGTTTAGCCAAAGAATAGATTCAATGATGAAGAATCGAAAAAGACCAACTCTTATAGAAGGTGGGATGATGGTGAGCAGAGTGAAGAAAAAGCATGTAATTCTTCCGAAGATTCACACCTCATATACATGGCGCTTACATATGAAAACTCCTTACATATGGTTGAACAATGGGGTAAGTAAGCGTGACAACAGGTATAGTAAACTTAAAGAAGAAATTTTTCTTTTAAATTATTTGATTAAGAAGGTAAAGAAATTTGTAATTTCTAAGTTAGATGCTATCCACTTGGAAGTGAAAGAAGAGATCTTAGACATAAAAGTTGAGATTCAACAACTAACCTTTTTTTAATAAGGATTGTAGGAAGGTTTAAGGAGAAGAGACTCTTGAAAAATAACTAAAGAATTTGGAGAAAGTCACACATGAACATTCGAGCTCAAGCATAGTCAGGTTTAATAATATTTCTCATGAGGAGAATACTTTATTTGTGTGTAAAAATTGTGGTAGTAACCAAACACTTAACTATTCTCATGATGATCAAAACAATATTGACGGTTGGTCTTGTCAAAAAGACTTTGGTAAGGAATTTTTGTAGGCACCAATAGTTGAAAATGAAGAAAAGTGGAGAATTGAAAATAATGCAATAAGTGATCAAGCATTCTATCATAAAGAACATGAACAAATAGAGACATCACATACACGATCTAATGAAAGAAAACCTAAGGATGAGGAGGTACTTCATGATAAGTGACGTCATCTCAAACTTCATTAATCTTCTCTTCTCATCTGCAAGCAAGGTAAGTCAAGGTAAGTTTCCATATTTTTACTTGCTAGTTAATTTATAAGTATATGATTTGAAAAGTCCAAATTGTTTGTGTTTTATCTAGAGCAGTGTTGTAATAATTGTTTAGAGCATGTATTATATTCATTTAGAGCTTGATGTACTTGATTCTATGAAAATATGTAGTGTAGCACTTGTATTGAGTTCTTTTGGGCCTCTATCTTGTAATATATTCAGTTAGTTTTGTCTTGCTTTCTATCTTGCATGATCTACTTCTAAGCTCATGTCCTTTAGAATGTTTTTGCTATCAATATTACTGAAAATTCCATCAATATTACTGATTGGAGACCTTAGTCTCCACATTTGATCTTAATGTTGATCTATAGGTGTAGTGCTTTGGTGATTTACAACGTTTACAAGTTGATGTTAAAAGTCCAAGAAGAGCTACACATGTGTAAGAGGAGCCTGTTTCTCATCATCCATCATCATCTTGGAGGTCATCAATGTAGGGGGAGTCTTTGAAGACTTTAGCTAAGAAACACTCAAATAGCAAAATATCATAAAATGAGCAAGAATTCATGTCATGCAAGGGTATGGTACAGTATCCAAGGTAAAAGTAGGATTAACTCTTGGTTAAGATGCCTTACAGATATTTTACCAATGTGATATCTTTTGGTTATTGTTTAAACATCTTGTTAAAATCTTCTTGGCTATTTTTGGGAATAAAACTATTTTTAGTTGGTATTTCTCCTTCTGCATGTGAATTTATTTTGACAAGTATATCTTTTCTTCCTTTCCATTTAATTACCTTCATGATGTTTTCATAAGAGTTGAGTTTTTATGGAATCATGACATATTGATTTACCTTATGGGTTTATTGGTTTCAAAAGATAAGTTATATGATCCTTAAATATTGAGCCCCTTGAAAATTATGCTAAGAGATGTGTTTAGAATCTTGAAGATATAAATTTTAAATGAGAGTTGATTCTATATGCTCAATATTTAGCCTTTGGAATTCAAGTTTATTCTCTCTTAGACATTAATTGCAAGTTTTTTTAATGTTTGGATTAATTGTGGCTTATTCTTTCTAACCTTGTTTTGAACTAAAAAGGACAAATCTTAATTGAAGAAAACATAAAAATTTGATATTTAAGGTTATGTCTTTTCACTTGATGGTATTTTATCATGCTATAAATTTATCTTCCCTTGAGTGCTTAAGAATCTCTTGTTTATATGGACTTCACTGAAGTAAGAAGTACTCGTGTCTTTATTCTGAAGGATTGCCAATGATTGATAATATTCATTATAGTAATATCTTTGAAAATGCTTTATGTTACTTAGAGATTTATTTGAATACAAATTGAGCACAATGCATATCTTGTGTGACTATGGTATGGCTACTTTTTAGCAAAGGAAAGAATTTTTTTCAGGGTTATACTATTGGAATGTTGTTCTTTTATGATATATTTGTATAGGCTTAATGTGCTTTATCCTTTTTGCTATTGTTAGAAAGGAGGAGAGTATGGACTATATTTGTATGATCACTAATCCATTTTCTTAAGTTTTGAAAATCACCAAAAAGGGGGAGATTGTTGACCTTTGATGTGTTAAAATGTTAAGTAAAATGGAAGCAAAAATTGTTTGTATGGTTGTGTGGTTGTTGTGCTTGTAGGATAAAGTACATGTGAAACTAAGATGAGATGACAAGGAACAAGCTGGTGAGCTTAAAGGAAAAGTCATCCACAAGGTCTTAAGCGAACATGCAAGAATTTAAGGAATGTGGACAAAGATCAAATAACTTACAAGAAAATTTAACATCATTAGAGCATGCTAAAGTAGATGATTGTAGATAAGGAATGAAGAAATAAAAATGCAAAAGAAGCAAAGAAAGATGTCTCTAAGAAATAGTAGACATCTTGGTAGAATTGAAGGCAAAATAAGCAAAGACGTCTCTGCAAAATAGTGGACATCTTTCATTAGACAAAGACGTCTTTTACTAGATAAAGATTTCTTCCCAGAATGAAGATTAGTTACAGAAAGAAGTCTTTCACTAGACAAAGATATCTTTCCAGAATGGAGGCTAGATGCAGAAAGACATCTTAGCCATGAAGAAGACGTCTTCCATGATTGTTAAGTAGTCATTGCATGAGTTTGAAGATGAATTTGGAAACATAGTGACTATAAGAAGACATCATTCTTATTGGAAAATGTGTAAGCTTTTGTATAATCATTATGTAATCATTGTAATCATTATTAATCCTCATTGAATTATCTTTTATCTATTGTAAAGTGAGCTATATCTCAAGTACAAGGATCAGCAAACTGAGTTGCATTGATTCATTGTAATTGTTTTTCTCTTCTATTACCCTATGGGGTTGATGTGCTTTTTGTAGGAATGCATCTTACTTGAGCTTGTTGGGATCCTATAGGATTGAGTGTTGGTGTAGCACCAAAACACTCTAGAGTTGAGTTCAAGATTTTAAAGGTTGTGGGATCCTAGAAATCATATTCTAAGCTTGTCAGGACCTTGCAAGGTTGAGTGGATTCATAGTGTCAAATCACTCTAGAGCAAATCTTAGAGGTTGTACAAGGTTTAACACCCTTCAAACCACATTTGAAAGCAATGAAGTCCAGAGGTGTGCTTGTGAACTACCCTCTGAGTGTGGACTACCCAAGTGGAAAAACCACATTAAATTTGGTGTGTGTGGTTTGTCCTAAAGAATTTTATTTTAGGGAACTTATTCATCCCCCTCCCCCTTCTAAGTTCAATGATCCTCACACTAAAGTTAAAAAGAATTACCTAGTTCTAGTCTATTCTCTCAAGAAATGATGACATTACCTTTTTAAAGAATAAGTGAATATCATTTTTAAAGACAATGTACTAAGAGCTATCACTTCTAACATATATGGATAAAGTAGAATTTCCCAATGGAAATACATGATAGCTAAATTTAATTTACATTTTGTTTCATAAATTGTGACTAAAGGATAGGCTACTACCAACCAATTGGCTACACTTCCTATCAAGGATAATGCTGCCATAGAACTTGAGTTCCCAAATGAACATATCAATATTATTGAGAATCTTCTTGAAGGATACAAAGTAATAATCAACTTTGATGGGGCCTCCAATGTGCATGAGGCTAGTGCTGCGGTCATTCATATCTTTCATGTAGGTGACATCTTACCTTTAGCTTTTCATTTTTACTTTCCATGTACCAACAATGTGGTAGAATATGAAGAGCTTATTTGCAGGCTTATGGTAGCTCATAAGTGAAAGATTATATGGTTGATTATTAAAGGTGAATTTCATTAGTTATCAACCACGTAACCAATGTCTATACTTGTAAGCTAAAAATTTATTGTCATATTACAAATTAGCCAAGAAAGTAACTGAAAGCTTGGAAGACATTGATATCCAACACATAACTTATAATGAAAATACATCAGTGAATACCATAGCTACTTTGGCATTAAGAGTAACACCTAAAGTACTATGTAAGCTACCATTGATGATAGTGGCTTGCACTCATCCCATAATGTAAGAGAGCCAAGAAATATTTATTGCTAGTAGACATTGATGATCAACTTGAGTGGTTCATTGATATTAAGTATTATTTGTTACATAGTGAACCTTTTCAACATCTAAATTCAACATAAAAAGATGATGTATGCAAGAGAGCTAAGCACTATGATATTGTGGCCAACAAAATATTGTGTCAAAAATCATATGATGGTATACTGTTATTTTACCTCAGAAAAGTTAAAGCGTAGATAGTGTTACAACAAGTGCATGAAGGTTTGTGTCGGGGACATGTAGGACCTAGAGTCATGACTGCCAAGATTAGGTAGGTTAGTATTGGCCTTACATGAAGCATGATTGTGTGCAAAAGGTAAAAACTTGCGACACTTGTTAATGACATAGCCACTTTATACATGTTCCATCATTAGAGTTACATGTAACAGAAATAACCTAGTCCTTCCAATGATGGGATCTCAATATTATTTAATTGTTAACACCTAAGTTATTTGCGAGTCATAGTTTTTTCATCGTTGCGACAAAGTACTTTACAAAATGGGTAGAAGCCATTTTGTTGAGATAAAAAAAATCATAACAAGCCTATCAATTTATCCTTGATAACATTGTTTCGTGATTTGGTCTATCACTAGCCATTGTTATAGATAACGAACCTCAATTTAGCAGTGGTGAAACAAAAAATTTCTATTAATAGTTAAGTATCTAGTATTCATTTTTCAAGCCATATTATCCACAAGCCAATGGTCAGGCAGAAGTTAGAAACAAGACTATGATCAACCTTCTCAAGAAGATGATAACTAATAGCAAACACAAATGGCATGAATAACTATTATATGTTATATGGACTTATAGGGTAACTTTCCATACCAAAATTGGTGTTACATCTTATAGCCTTATATGAAACTCTGAAGCCATCTTACCCTTAGAGTGAGTGGCCTAATCCAACCATAGTCATGAAGATCAAAATAATGTACAACACATCATTGACCTTTACTTAGTGGAAGAACATTACTTATGGGCACTTGTTGACATTGAGCACTATAAGGAAAAGTAAAAGCAATGACATCACTTCAATTTAAATTAGTGAAGCATTAAAGAAGGTGATTTAGTCCTAAAAGTTCATGAACTTGCTAACAAGTTTGCATCAAATTAGGAGAGGCCATTTCTAGTTACTAAGGCCTTAAGCAATGGTGTATTCAAAATTGCTAACATGGATGAAGCTAAGTTATCCAAGCTGATCAACCACTCATATATGAAACTATACTATACCTAATGCTAATCTTATTTCTCTTATTTTCATTTCTACTTCTATTAATAGATTAAGATATGTATAGATAGACTAATCACATCTTATCACTTGACCATAAATAAGTAAGTAAATGCATCATCACTCGTGATATCTTTGCCCTTTGCTCTCTTACAAAATGATTGAAAGATACTATAAACATTGTCATCTCTATTAAGCATGCATGCTCATTAGGCTTTGAAGGCTGTTCTATGGCTGGCATCCATGTTAACATCCTTAAACATGTGTTCCAAGCATGGACATCACTTGTTTTTTGTTTCTATCTCCCTATGTGTTTACATGTGTATATTCTTTTGAAGTGGTTAGTTGGTTTTCTCCTAGTTGTGATAATATTTTTTTTTAGAAGGTATCACAAAAATGCTATTTACCAAAGCATCAAGTTATCTTGTGACTTTGACATATCTTACTTTATTAGATTATATGGTCATGTTGACTAGAGTTTCCTTCCTATTTTTCCTTACCTATCTTCTTTTATGATAATATTTGCAATCATATCATTAGTTATCAAACTTTCCTTTACATAGTAGTTTTGTCCATGCATATCCCTATCCTGCCTATGTGAATTATTGACCCTGTGCCACTTGACAGTAGGAAATACTTGTATCTAAATATTGAACACAAATATGAGGATATTGGAATGTTTTGAAGCCTAGTATTAATAGAAATGTTACCTAAACCTAGTATAGAATGTTGTCAAGCATGGTAAAAATATCCTTATCTAAAAAAACAGAAAAAAGGAGAAAAGGGTCACCATAGAGGTCAACAAAGGTTGGACTATGAGTATTATAAAATGAATGACAAGTTCATAGTGATGGATCATTGTTTCTAGAAAGATAGCTACCAATTGCCAAATTATAACCAATCCTTATGATCTAAAGAAAAGAAAAGAAAAGAAAGAAAAAAAGAAGGAAAAAAAAGAGAGTCATTGACACATCATCTGCATCATGATGTTATGGTTAAATGCTTGTGGGTCAAAGTCATGATTGTCATCCCTTTCATGATGAAAACCTTTCTCGCATACTTTGCTAATTCTTGCTATTAGTCTTGCATTCCCCTTTGTCAACATGGTTCAACATTTATGAAAGTAGGGATGACATGGAAATGTGTGCAATAGACCCGCAATGATTTTTTAACATTCTTTGTTGACATTCTTCAAGTTTAACCTTAAAACATCAAGAAAGAGCGACTAATGAAATACCTCAAAAGAAATTTATTTGTAGCTTGAAACATGAATGTATTTTTTACATGATTTTCTTGTAACGTTGAACTGGAGATTAGATAGAAAAGTAGCTATGTAGATCATTTTTAGAAATTCATTTAGTGGTCTTTTTGCTAATCCTCTTCTGAATGTAATCCTAGTGTAAAATGTAAAATTCTCACTATGATTCTAGTCTAGTGTGTAGCTTATTCATAGTGTATTTTGCAAAATACATTGAAAAATATGCTCCAAAAGTGCATGTTGGAAAAGATAGGGTTTCCCATCATGCCTAATAGCTTACCTAACTACTTTAGTGTAAAAAGCGACACAGTTCATGTCTATAAAAGTCAAAATTAACACTTAGGAATTTTTGGCATTTTAAAATCTTTGAGTAGACTTGAATACCTTAGGCATACTTTAGTAGTTTCCATCAAAGAGCAATATGAACTAGAAATGACAATCTTGGATCCTAACTTACATCAAACTTGAAACCTAAAGCAGTTTCTCTTCTTTGATTTCCAAAAGGAGAGTCTTGAACCTACCCATCCCAACACAGGAATTTCATAGAGCGAGAGCATCCCAAATGTAAGATCTTAAGGTAGGTTGGCAAAATCCATGTGTAGAATTGTTCTTTTTCAATTTTCAAGAATATATCTACCTTGGAGTTAGCCCTCATCTAATGAACTTCCATGACTAGAGAATCCTTAAAGCCTTCCCCTTTGCAACCAAGCATTTAATATTCATTAGGCCCTTTGTACCTAGATTTGCACTTTCTAAACTTTTTGCATGCTTTAATATAAGTTTACAATATTTTTACATTATCTTTATTTTATTTTACTGTTTGCATTTACTCTATTTATTGTCAAAGATTTGCTGGATTTGACAAGCCTGTTGCATCTATGTGTTTTTACCATTTTATGTAGTTTGTGTGTATTATTGTTCTATAAGTTCTTAGGTGATTGACCTTGATTATGATATTGCCTAAGGCATCCCTGATTTTCTTCCCAGGCCCATGTAGATTTAGGGTTAAAATTATGATGCTTCGAAGATCTTTGGTTCTTCAACATCTCAATTGTTTTCATTGCTACAATAAATCCCAATGAAACTAGCATACATATCTCATGAACTTTGGGTCTAATAAACTACTTTTTGTAATGCAGCTAGTTGAACCTCATTCATGCTTACTTATGGGTTAGAAGCAATGTTGTTGGTGGAGTTAGATGTGCCTTCTCTTTGGGCAACCTTGAACAATTAGATGTCAAATGAGAAGAATGATAAAATACATTGTGTTAAAGTAGACATCCTTAAGAAAAATAACAACTAAGTATTAATAAATATTTAAAATCATTAAGAAGCTATGTGCCATCACCATAATAAGCATGTTAGACTAAGAGAAATCAAAGAAGGTGATCTTATCTTGCAGCATTTCCCTAATGCTAAGACTTCCAAGTTTTCTTCAAATTGACAAGGTACCTTCATCATCCACAAAAGTATAGGTAATGGGGCATACTACTTGGAAAATTTTGATGGGAGTCAGTACCTAGATCCTATGAATAAAGAATATTCAAATGATGCTATATTTAAGACACATGAAAAAAAAAGAAAAAAAGAAAAAAAAGAAAAAAATCATCAAGTATGCTTAACCTTTACCTCTCACTTTACTCAAGTTTTATTACATTCCTTTCAATTTACTTTCTATCTTTCTTGTCATTCTTTCTCATACTCTTTCTATGTTCTACTTAGATTTTTCTTTATTTCTCTCACATACAACTTTCTCTATTTTTCCAACCTCTACTTATCCCATTCTACTAACATTTCTTTCAAAACATACTATGTTGAGGATATTTACAAGAAATCTACCTTATGTAGAGAGCAATGAGTGTTCTACCATTTTTACTTGATGCGAGGGTATGTTGAGTTTTAGTGGGATAGAGAGAAAATGTATTAATCTATCAATGTCAACAATTATTAGAGTATCAGATCTAGTCATGAGTGCCTCATCTTAGTATATAGGTGATGTCCCTCATTTCTTTCTTCTATTTTAATGTTTTCTCATTTTCACAACTCTATCTTTTATCTTTCCTATCTCATGTTTCTTCATTCTTTCCCTAAATTCCTTTTCTATTTCACTTCCTTTTCTTTCATTAATAGACTAGTGAGGATTGAATAATATTAATCTATTTCAATGAGGGTATGTTGAGAGCTTTGGTAATGTCCCCATTCTTGAATGGTGTTGCTGCATAACAAAGATGGTGTTTCTTCATAATAACTATCATAATTATCATAACAAGAGCTGAAAGGACAAGTTATAATTAATACGTAAAAGAGTGCATTGTAATAATAGACATGTCTTTCAAGGTGACCTTTGGGGATTTGACCTAAGGTATTTATACTTGGGTATTAGAGGTCATATTAGCATGGAGTTGCAAAGTTGGTAAGGGCAAGTAATAGGTTCTAGGTGAAGTGGGACAAGAAGAGGATTGGCCACGCCTTCTAACCAACGATAGGCCTAACCAGGGTGGCAATACTAGATAGCCTCTAAGGGATAGATACCAAAGGAAGATAATCCCAAGGAACTCTTAGAGCATGACTTGGATATATTATTCCATATCAATAAAGCATTTATTCCATTTTTCTTTTACATTTTCCTTATTATTTTCTTTATGCATAATGTCAAATGTTACACATATTTGACATTGCCACATTATTTTTTTATGCCTAATGTCTAATATAAGGTATAATTGACGTTTGCAATGATATTTGGGAATGGGATGTCACATTTGGTATTAGAGTAAACCACAAATTTAGGGTCAACTACAACCTATGAAAAACCATGGAGCCATGATTCAACAAGAATCACAGATCAACTATAAGAGACATTGGTAAGACAAGGATACACTATTTCAGGTAACTCTTATCCATTTTTTAGTGATGCTAGAAATATTAATTAATTAAAGTCATTGTTAAGTGATCCTAGAATGCTAGTAACCATGGCTTAAGTTAATCTTGTCTTATTTGGAACTTAGTATCTTAAGCACCTAACCCTTGTAACTTGGCATTACTCATCTTACCTAAGTCTTATGCATTGGCAAATTAATGATTTAATCTAGGCATAAGATTAGTTCATCTCTACCCAATAGATAATAGTTATTATCATGAAAAGCATAAGGAAACTAATATTTGGTGGGTAATTTTGTGATTCCTTAGTTCTCCTTAGTACCTTGGATATAACCATGATTTAAGAAAACAAGCCTACATCATACTTGTCAAATCATAAGGTAAAAGTATTATATCATTGCATTCAAGGGTTGGTATGTCATTTATAATCATCCAGGTCATTTAGAATTCACCATGTTACGCATACATTAATCTAGTAATGTAATTTTGATAAAATAAGCTATTTTGAAGCTTTCAAAATATAATTTAGTTTTTGGACCTAAAACCATGCTCAACACGTAGTAGTCATTGAGATGATTCCAATGGTAGAAATTTCATCCCGATCAGACTTATGGTTTGGAAGAGTATATCACCCATTAAAATTTCTTGTTATGTGTGCAAAAAGATATAATTAATTAATTAATTAATATTCATATATATATATATATATATTAAAAAATTTAAAAATTTATGGGTTGCGAATTGAACCCAAAACCTACCCTTACCCAAAACAAAACTTACCTCGTCATTTGTCGAACTACCATGTCAATCGCCAAGGAAGAATGAAATAAAATAATAATAAAAAGTAAAAAAAAAGTTAATGTCAAAAATCCAACTACCACATCAACCACCAAGGTAGGGTGAAATAAAATAATAATAATAAGTACAAAAAAAAAACTTAATGTCAAAAATATTAGGACTAGGGGTTGAACTCATGACCTTTGAAGTTATTAAATCCACATCTTAACATTGTTCCTATTAATTGATAATTGAAGCTTACTAATTGTTGATAAATATGCATAATATTATATATTATATAATAAGGAAAAATAGATTTTAAAAAGAAAATAATTTTTTAAAAAATGAGTAATTAAAATAATATGCAAATATATATTTATTATTTAAGAAAAAAGGTTATAGGATTGTGAGGCCTTACAAAACCCATGAGGGCCACGTTGGCCTGTGTAATGCCATGTAACCCTGCATGGGGTTGCATTAGCCATTAAGACCTACGCAATCCTTACTTGAGCTGTGTACTATATAGGCTAGTGCTAGCAAGTCGGAGCAGCTCTTGCCTACTTACTCTAGTCATTGTTTGATCCTATCATTGCCATACCATTGTTAAATTAGTTGTCCTTCATAGCAGTAGGTCACCAATTATAGTAGGCCAAGCTACAACAAAAACCCTTCCCTTGTGTGCCATTTTCTGCCATCCACACCCTAACCTACCCTACCCTCTAGTGTTGTCTTCTGCATTTTATGCTCGGTTTTCCACTGCCACATGTTCGCTATCACCTGCATTGTTTCATCATCACATGCATCATTTTCATTGCTACATTTTCCTCCATAGTTGCCGCTAGTAGTGCCCAAAAATCTGTCAAAAATTTTGGTAGTTTATGATGTCCATGAGCATTGATAAATACCATGCCGTCACTACAAAATCCTACGTCCCATGGAGCTCCATGGACACCATAGTCACCATAAAATCCTACCTCCCATAGAGCTATGGTTGACACCACCAGTGCTATGTGCTGTAAATTCCTACTTCCTATGGAGCTCTAGTACACACTGCAACTACCAACAACCTATTTCTTGAGTAGTTTTAGCAATAAGAAGATGTTCTGTTAATTAATAGAAAAATTCAAAATTTCCATTAATGAATGGAAATTTAAACATGTCACAAAATAGGCAATCAATTTTAAATTTGAAAATGTGGACAAAATTTTAAAAAAAGGAATTTGGTGCATTGGCAGCAATTAGGATAAAAATTTCATAATTATGTGTGCTCATTTTAGAGTAGTATTGGGATGAGTTACCTCTTGGGAAATATCAATTTCTATGCCTAAATTTTTAGAATTCAAAAGCCATAACTTTTGATTCTGGAAGTCTTTTTCAGCAAAAAAGAGTTGTTTCCTATGGGCTTTAACCTTTCGGATGAAATGTTGAAATTAGATCTATGCCATAGAGCTTTAAAAATTAGTTTTTACTCTTTTTCCCAACATGATGCCTGAAGATGCACAAAGATCCATTTTAGCATAACTTAGGCATACGATGTCCATTACATATAAATAATCATTTCTAATATTTTTTAAGCTTTAAACTTAATGGTGAGGTCAGAGTTATCATCTAGGTACCCAATAATTTGATGATATCTTAAACTATGTCTTAAGAGGCCATAACATAAATTAACTAATCATGCCTAATAATTTAATTATTAGAACTAACAAATCTAACCTCTTGGTCATCTTGGGCCTTAGGATTAAATGCTTAGCTTATGATGATAACAAGTCTTAGATCAATAACCCCTAGTGTGTTATGAGTTACATTACTAGAGTTAGTGTCTTAAGGGGGGTAGAAAGGTTGTTAAAAGTCTAGGTAATATAACTACTTACTATTGATCCAAAATCAGTTGAAGCATTAGTTTTTGAATTAGAATGATCATGAAGATGTATATTTATTCAACTTATAACTAGATTATGTCATGGAGCATCATGAAGAATCATAATCTTGTTCCAACAATGTGAATAATACCCGTGAAGAAAAATGACGTATGAGAGAATCTAAGAACAAGAATGAAAGTTGCAATACATAACATGCTTACAAGATCCATAGCCAATGAAAAAAAATATCCATTATGTCCATCATGGGCCTTGGACTAACATTGCTATCAATACCTGATGAGTGGCGAGGTACCCCTACACTCAACCATACGAATACGAGCGTGCACGCGCGATCCGGTCGAACTCCGCAGACTAAATGCCTTAACGCCACAAGAAACACTTGGGGTTAATCATTCATTGTCTTCCCAGGCTTGCTTGTAGGTGTCACGGTGTATGGTTAAGCAAGTCTGAGGTATATGATTTTTTTGGTATTTTTCAGTTTATCTCCTAAGCTATGAGGGAAAGGGTTGAGAAACTAACTAACTCTAACTAATGTCCTAAGTCTAAATTAACCAGCGTTAGCATCCGTTCCCACTTACCGGACACACCCTGAACTATGCAACTGTGGCTTACCAAACGCTAATCGTTACTGGGATCACCACACATAATGCAAGTGCTCGAAGCGGTCGTACTGAGGCACCTATTTAGCCTAAGTGTGATAAGCAGCTGATTCCTTGGCTAGCCGTACACATTTGTGGATGCTCGTAGCCAAGTCGTACTTATCACACGTTCTAGCCTAGCGATGAGCAGCCGATTCCTTAACTAGCCGTACACATTGGACTACCACTAGGATTACCAAGTGTAGATCCTGGAATATGCTACTGGGTTACCAAGCAGCCAATGCTCGTAATCAAGTCGTACTCGTGCGCACTAGGAAAGCAATAAATAAATAACAATAATTAAAACCATGTACTGCAAGGTTTATCCAATCAAGTTCATCTTTATTGCCGTACACAACTTGTGTTTAGGTTACAAAGTTGCTCGAATAAAGAGCCATTCACTCTAGGACTACTACTGCGGGCACATGGGAAAAATTCTAACTCTGGAGTGATCAATCTGCCAGAGCTTCGCTACTTCTAGCTAGGATTGGAAAATGAGGGGAGTGCCGCCTCTTATTTATAGATATGGCGGCGGACCGCAATATCGCAGGGAATGCGATATCATGGCAGCTGCGATATCACGTACGCGATATCGTGGCACTATGCATGTCGCGTCTCATCATACCCCCATGACTAAATGAAAACTCGTCCTCGAGTTCCTTACAATAATATCAGGTAGGTATGGGATTATTGAGGTGAATGGAACTAATGGGATGACATGTGAACGGGTCTTTATTACAAGACTTGACAAAAACTGGTGTTCATGACAACAATGGTGAACACCTTATTAAAATGACATCAGGCCACATTTGGCAACTGAGAGAAAAGAGGAGAGAGAATAGAAGAGAAGAAGAGAGAAGAGTCTTGTTGCTGCCAATGCCTAGATTGCGCCTTCCGTTGTCCATCCGTAAGCGCATTATCCATTCTACTCCTTGCATAGCTGCTTCAGTGCTGCTCCATTCCAAGTGTTTGCTCCAGATCCATTTTGTGTTGTATGATTGCCATCTACACACACAACACAATCATATATTA
>MNCI01003111.1:0-15344 GCA_015680685.1 Gnetum montanum
GACACTCGTTGGCGGTCGCGTCCCAAACGGTCGCCAACACTCTCCTACACTCAACCATACGAATACGAGCGTGCACGCACGATCCGGTCGAACTCCGCAGACTAAATGCCTTAACACCACAAGAAGCACTTGGGGTTAATCGTTCGTTGTCTTCCCAAGCTTGCTTGTAATTGTCACGGTGTATGGTTAAGCAAGTCTGAGGTATGTGATTTTTTTGGTATTTTTAGGTTTATCTTCTAAGCTATGAGAGGAAAGGGTTGAGAAACTAGGCTAACTCTAACTACTGTCCTAAGTCTAAACTAACTAGCGTCAGCATCCGTTCCCACTTACCGGACACACCCTGAACTATGCAATTGTGGCTTACCACACGCTAATCGTTACTGGGATCACCACACGTAACGCAAGTGCTCGAAGTGGTCGTACTGAGGCACCTATTTAGCTTAAGTGTGATAAGCAGCCGATTCCTTAGCTAGCCGTACACACCCGTGGGTGCTCGTAACTAAGTCGTACTTATCACACGTTCTAGCCTAGCAATGAGTAGCTGATTCCTTGACTAGCCGTACACATTGGACTACCACTAGGATTACCAAGCGCAGAATCCTGGAATATGCTACTGGGTTACCAAGCAGCCAATGCTCGTAATCAAGTCGTACTCATGCGTTGCGACAAGCAGCCGATTCCTTGACTAGCCGTACACGTCTGTAGACGCTCGTAATTAAGTCGTACTTGTGCGCACTAGTAAAGTAGTAAATAAACAACAATAAAACCATGTACTGCAAGGTTTATCCAATCAAGTTTGTCTTTATTGTCGTACACAACTTGGGTTCAGGTTACAAGCTACTCGAATAAAGAGCCGTTCACTCTAGGACTCCTACTGCGGGCACATGGGAAAAATTCTAACTCTGGAGTGATCAATCTGCCAGAGCTTCGCTACTTCTAGCCAGGATTTGAAAATGAGGGGAGTGCCACCTCTTATTTATAGATATGGCGGCGGACCGCAATATCGCGTACGCGATATCGCAGGGGAAGACGCAATATCGCGGCACAGTGCATGTCACGTCTCATCAAATTCCAAGCCAAAGGAGACCATAGAGTTGTATGGATGACTGGACCTCATGGACTCATTGCCTATTTTACCAAAAGAACCATACCTTAATATTAGCATCATAATTCAAAGGTAAAAGTCAAACACTAGTAATCAATATGATATAATTCAATCCACCATCGTGAGCACTTATTGGATGATGAATAAAAGTAAAACAAGCAAACAAGGAAATAGTAAAAATATGAATGATGGTGTAAAACAAAAATGTGTAAAACAAAAATTCAAAAAGAACTGAGGGCCTAGAATGGTTAGCATAGGTGGCCATCTCCCCCGTGACTAAGTTGGAAGGAGGAGATTTGGAATAGCAAGCAAGGTTGTCCATAAATAGAGGTAGCATGTGTACCGGCCATCCTAAGCTCATGGAAAGGTTTGGTTTGTTGCACGTTGACCAATAGTTTCTTGTCCAGGCTCTTAAGTTTGTATATTGTCATGGCCCCTGAATGAAAAGTTGCATAAATAATATAAGGTCCTTTCCATAGTGTTTGAAATTTAGTACATTGTGGCACATGTGTGGGATTCCAATAGAGAACCTTATCTCCCANCTAATAGTTTTTTCTATGCTAGATCAAGGTCAAGGTTGAGGTCACATGCCATGGATAGTGTACGGAGCTTAGTTTGAATGGGAAGTGTTGGAAGCTTTATGTACACTAACTCATAGGGAGAGTACCTTGTAGGGAGCTTCCATGTGGAGTAGTATGCCCAAAGAGCATCGTCCAGTTTAGTGTTCCAATCTCATTGAAACTTGCTAATAGTTCTTATCAATATCTTTTTAATCTCCCTGTTGGTGACTTCGACTTGACCATTCACTTGGGGGTGGTATGGTGTTGTCAATTTGTGTTCAACGCCTAAGCATTGCATTAATTTATGAAAAGTTGCACCTGTGAAGTGTGTACCATTGTTTGAAATAAGTGCACAAGGCACACCAAACCTATTTTTGATCTGTTTTTCAATAAATCGTGCAGCTATAGATGATGTACAATCCTTAATAGTAGCTACTTCTACCCATTTTGTTAGGTAATCAACAACAACAATAATATTAGCGTTTCCATTGGACATTAGTGTAATTGGCCCCATAAAATCAATTCCCCAAATGTCGAAGGGTTCTAAAGGTTGGATATATTATTGTGGACCCTCCAATCTAGCAGTCATTTCCCCATCACATTAAAGATTGGACAAATTGATGGGCATCCCGAAAAAATGTAGGTCAATAATATCTTGCAAGAAAGATCTTGATGGTCATTCGTCTCCCAACATAATGACCCCCACAAGGACCCTCATGAGCATCTTGGAGAACTCTCAATTGATCTATATAGGGAACACACCATAAAACCAAGCCATTGAGGCATACTTTGTAAAGTTTCTCATTGATCTCCATGAAGTACTTAGCTTGGTGAAGAAACTGTTGTTTCTTCTTAAGGTTTAACTCTTGTGGTAATTGTTGGGTGAGGAAATAGGTAAGAATGCTACTGTACCAGTTTTTCTCTATGGGTGATTGATTATTCACTACACCAACAAAGAGGAATTCATCAGGGAAATAATCAGAAATTGGATACTCATCCTCTTTTTGTCCCATCACAACCGAGATAAATGATCAACAACTATGTTCTCGGTGCCTTTATGATCGATCATCGTAACATTAAACTCTTATAAGATTACAAGCCATTGTATGATATGAGAGCTTACCATTGGCTTGTTCTTGAGGAACCTTATTGCACTATGATATATATGTATATATACTTTATATCCCAGTACATGGTGTCAAAACATTTCTAGTGCAAACACTGCAACCATTAATTCTTTCTCTATGGTAGTGTAGTTAAGTTGTGCACTAGCGATACTTCTACTTGCATAGTGGATGTAATAAGGACGCTTCTGGCCATCTAACTGTGTAAGTATAGCTCCTAAGGCATAGTTGGATGTGTCGATCATAATATGAAATGTCTTGGACCAGTCAAGAGCTTGTAGAATGGGTGTTTCTACTAGCTTATGTTTCAGAGTTTGGAACCTAATTCGCATTCTCTGGTCCATTCGAAAGGTACATCCTTTTTCATTAATTCCACCAACGATTTTGCAACCTTTGAAAAGTTCTCAGTAAATCTCCTATAGTAGCCAATGTGTCCAAGGAATGACCAAATATCTTTGACAGTTTCCAATTGATGGGTAATTCCTTGAATAACTTTGATTTTTTTGGGGTCTACCTCTATCCTTGTGTGTGAGATTTTGTGCCCTAGTACTATGCCTTCTTTGACCATCAAGTGGTTTTGCTACCAGGTGAGCCTCAAATTGGTTTCTACACATCTTTTTAGCACTTGCTCTAACTGGTCCAAGGCTTGATCAAAGTTTTCTCCATAAGTGGAGAAGTCGTCCATAAAGACCTCCACACCATTTCCTATCTGTTGTTGGAATATGCTTAGAACTAATCGTTGAAATTTTGTAGGGGCATTGCACAAGCCAAATGGCATTTGTTTGTATGCAAAAATTCCCCAAGGATTGGTGAACATAGTCTTGGCTTGGTCTTCTGGGGCTATTTGTATTTGGTTATATCTGCTATATCCATCTAGAAAACTGTAATAGTAATGCCCTGCGATGGTGTCTAAGACTTGGTCAACAAATGGCAATGGGAAGTTATCTTTGAATGTTGCCATATTTAGTAGCCTAAAATCTATGCACACCCTCCATTTACCTCCCTTTTTAGGCACAATAAATAAGGGGCTAACCCATTTGCTATCAGCAATGGGATATATGAACCCAACCTTAAGAAGTTGTTCAATTTCTTCCTTTACTACCTGCTTCAGATTTGGGTTCAAGCGCCTCTACGGTTGTCTTCGAGGCTTCATGGAGGGGTCAATGTAAGTTCTATGTTGCCATCGTAGGATCTATTCTAGTTAATTCAGGATATGACCAAGCGAAGACTTTCAACCATTTATTTATTACCTTCAGCAGTCTCTCTTTTTGTTGTGGAGCAAGCTCAGCATTAATAATTACCAATTTTCCATTTTTAAGAAACGTGTATTCTATACCGGTGGGCAATGGTTTCAGCTCAAGGTGAAACACCGTGAAAAATTACGGGTCGGCCTCAGGCAAAGATTCGCGATTCAAGCAAAGGCGCACTCCAGCTCCGTCCTAGGACGAGTTTACGTTCTATTACGCACGGTAGCGTGATGAGCGTAATAAGCTCCAGAATAGTCAAAGGCAGAGTCTAAAGAAGCACAACAGTTTGACGCTTTTCATCCCGGCGCATGAATAACTTGTTTTTACGCTCGATACGCGACGGTGCGTACCATTGTGTATATTACCATTCAGGTTGTCACTGTTTTTCGTTTCACTACGCACAGCTGCGTAGTGAGCGTAAAGCATACAATAATTACGCTTCATTACGCGCAACTACGTAGCGAGCGTAAGCTGCACATTGTTTACGCTCCATCACGCGCGGCTGCGTAGTGAGCGTAAGCTGCACATTGTTTACGCTCCATCACGCGCGGTTGCGTAGTGAGCGTAAATGGCACATTATTTACGCACGGTTACGCGCAGCTGCGTAGTGAGCGTAAAAACAGCTTTTTAAGCCTATTGTTGTCTACACCAGATTACACTCATACATGCGACACAATGTGAATGAGTGTGATGCAGCCTGAATGCAGCCGAAACACGCGCAACATCTACCAGCTCCTTACACGCACAACACGCAAGCAAGCGTGTTGTGCGTAGTCACAGTCTGACTTAAAAGATCATGCCAGCAGGGTCCGCAATACCCGGGACCCACGTCAGTAGGGTTGCACCCTTTTTCACGAAGGCGTCATGGCCTATAAATACCCCAGTTGGCAAAGATACAGGGGTTGGCAAAAATTCGGGTTGGCAAATCAGAGAAGCAAAAAAGATATTTCTGAGCACCAGAGCACTTAGCACTTTGGGGCAGAGATACAGAGAACAGCGCTTTGGCAATTATCGAGATTATCACCTTACAGTTGAAGCAGAGCACAGTCCGCTTCGAGCACCGGTGACAGGAGTGATCGTTCTGCTGAAAGACTCTATCAATCCAAAATAATTGATCGGTAGAAGTCGAAGCTTGGCCCGCCTCGCATCTTAGCTTTAGCCCACGAGGTAGATCAGACTTCTGTTTAGACCGTTTTGCTTGTTGTTTTGTGCTCGTTTCATATCTTGTAACCGGGGATTCCCCAGTGTAATTCCTTATACAAGGTACACATTTTAAGTCAAAGCACAGATCTTGAAGGTATTTGCTTCTCTTATGTCCGCCTTCCTTTATCGTGTTTAGCATTATCGCCATTGCAGTTTGTCCACATTGCTTTCCCCTTGTTTTACGACACCGCAAATCAGATCACTTTCTTTTACGCACGCTGCATCGTTTTACTGACCCGTAAGTCCCTGTCTGATCGACAAGACCGTTCAGGGCGCCGCGGATTCGTTTCTCTAGCATAGCCCTCACGCGGATCCGTGGCTAAAACTGTGTACGCCAGAGATATCGGTCGGTATTTCCAGCTGCCGACGTTTTCTGTCGTTACAGTTTTCTGGCGCTAGAAGGAGGGCCTTCAGGCTCCGATCCGAACATTTCGAGTAACCCTGTTAGAGATCCATACCCTAAACCATAGACGTAATACCTCTAGGGAAGTCTACAGTTAAACGTGTGGTATAGATCGGTCGCAAGGACGATTTCTCTGAAATCCTACAAGGTAGAAAGCCTTTTCTACTTTTTTGTTGCCAACCATTTACATTTAGATCCGCTTATCAGTCATCGTTGACCTCATTGAGCAATGGACTCCTTTTACTCGAACACAACCGCCATGGTTACCCTCGATCTGGGTGTCGCGCCTGTGAATCCTACAGTGGTCACAGGACCAGCTCCCGGCGCGACGGGACCTCAAAGACCATTGCGTCGATCCTTGAGGCTTCAGGGGAAAGAACCCATCTTTACGGCTATAACCCCTGAAGAATACAATTTCATCTGCGTCAAGATCCAGGCAGGGCTGGCTCTTAGCCGAGCCGAGCTTGAGGCAAAGCAAAACTTTGAGGTACTTCACCGGGGGGGCTATGATTTTAGGCCGACCGCCTACAATATAATCTCCTTGACTGATCAGTACCACGAATTGATCGCACAACTGATCATGGCCAGAGGCCAGACTTCACAGCCTGCGGGGGAGCCTCAGCGTGAGGAGGAGGCAGAGGATGAATTTGCGGCTTTGTCGGAACATTCGTTCCATACCCTGACACCTCACACGTACCTAAATCCGTTATTCCCTTTCAACGGAGGGGTAGCTTCTCTGGACTCAGCTGCAACCACGCAGACGCAAATCCCCGTCTTTCCACAGGCCAACGCGCAACCGTCTGGATTACCAACGCAACTACCGCATAACGCGGGGGTGGTCCCGTCACAGCACATAATCAATATTTCGGCGGTGATCCCGGCGACCACCGCGTCCCATTTCATCCCTCAGGTACAAGCTCACACTGTACCGACAACTCGCTCAGCGCAAATCTTCCTGCCCCCGCCAACTCAGCAATACACCGTAACCGCGCCACAGCAAACCTTTGTTCAATACCCTGCAACAAGTCAGTGGGCCAACCCTGCTGCACAACAACACCCGTCTACGGTTTACGGTGCACAGTCTTCGGTTACACCTGCGGCACAATTTTCGTAGGTGCTGCCTCGATATACCTATCATTATCCTACGCAGCAGACAGGAGTTAACCTCTCGTCTCAGACCGGTGGATGGGGGCCTTCGCAAGCCCCCTAGCCGGCAGGAATCCCTGCTCCACCAGCGGTTAGCCAACCACCTCCTGCATTCCAGTTTCCTAGGCCTGCCCTTCCAGTCCAACCTCCTGCTCCTGTCCCTGCTGCACAGACACCTCCCTTAACAGGTCTAGATCAAGCGTTCCAACTTATCCAGACACTTACTGAGGAGATGCGACGCCTCAAGACCACTGGATCTGATACCATTCAGATCATGGATTTCTATCAGGATGATCTAATCAATCCAGCGGTCCCCATGCTGTCGTTGCCACCAGGGATGTCCCTCCCGCATTTTACCAAGTATAATGGGGAGGGGGATCCCAACACCCATCTGGCCACCTTCAGGTCTGAATCCTTGTTGTTACAACAGTGGCTGCACACTCTAATCCGAGTTTTCGCGATGTCATTGACAGGGAAAGCTTTAGACTAGTATAGAGCCCTCCCACGCTCTTCTATTTCAACCTTGGAGGAGCTGCTGACCCAATTCGTGACCTGATTTAAATACAACATGAGGCCGGAAGTCACGTTGGAACAGCTTATGGGGGTGAAACAAGACCCACTCGAGCCAGTCCAAAAGTTCATACAGCGTTGGAATGCTACCCTGAACGAGATCCGTGACCCGATCGCGGACTCCCACCTGTTAGCCATATTCAAGGGAGCTGTCAACGACTTTATTAAGTCCAAGCTGTATTACCTTTCCCCTGGTGATATACATCAGGCTTTTGCACAGGTCCGAAGCATCCAAGATGCTGCGGAGGCCAGCAAAGACCCGGCGTATGTCGCCTACAAAAACGTACACAACAAGGCCAAGGACAAAGGCAAGGCGGCGACAACGACAGTGGCTGCGCTGACTGAGAATGCGAAAAACAAGAGCAAGAATGCGCCAACAACAGCACCCCCGGAGGCCACGGCTGGTGTCGGCACCAGCCAGGCCACAGCTGCCCCTGAACAGACCCCCCAGCCAAAGCCAAATTTTGAGCGTAAAGATCGTTCAAAATACGCGGCTTTACCCGTGAAACATTCCGAACTGCTCAAACAGCTGTTAGCAGCCAGACACATTCAACCTAAGAAGGTGTCCGAAGAGGCCCTGAAGCGTCACAGGCATAACTATGAACTGCTGAAGGACCCTTCTTTGGCTCTGCCTAACGAGCCGGCAGTTCCGAGATCTTTCAGGCTGGATCGTTTCTGTGACTACCACCAGCTGTGTGGTCACGACACGGATTACTGCTGGGCGTTGAAGGACGACATTCAACGCATGATCGACGAAGGTCATCTAAAACTAGACAACAGTAATCCAACGCGTCCGGAAAACCAAACGCTGCATGTGTACAAGGATCCGTTGAACACAAATTACGATCCTTATACAATCACTGTGGTGAGTACGGACAATGAGCGTAAGGTACCGCCAAAACAGCCTTTCGTTTTGCGTGTGCCCGCTAGCTCAACAAAGGGGTCTACTACTTCTTCGGCAGCTACTAGGGCCTCACGGCCACCTTTTATCATACGGGCACCTGCCCAAGCGCGTCTTCAGTCATGCGATAGCACCCAAGCCGCGGCCTCATCCGCGCCCATGCCGAGAGTGCCCTTCATCATTAGGGCGCCCAAACCACAGGCTGCCCCTCTCACGCAGGGGTAGACTTCTAGTCAGCACCACCAGCCATCCCCTCCTCAGCGTAAGGAGGAGAATGCAGCAGTTAGCACAACAAGAGACCACATTACGCTCGGCTTCCCTAAGCCTAAGCCCCTGGCCTCTGTCCCTATGGCTATGCCCCAAAAGCAAGCTAAGGGGGCAGAAACGCAGCCACCTTCTCTCGGCAGAAAAAAGAACAACCCTCCCGCTGACACCGCTCCGCCTCGGGAGATCCGTCTCTTGGGCCGAATGGAGGAGGACAAGGGGGATAAACAACCCTGCCGAGAGAAGGACCTCCTCGACGCATTCACGCAGGTTAAACAAGCTCTCAAGCAGAAGAACACAACGCTAAGCTTGTACGACCTCTTGATGACTTCTCGAGAACACCGCGAGGCTATGGTACGCATGTTGACGTCCATATCAGTGGACGCCAGCTTGCCGACGGAAGAGGAAGCGATACATGCTATCATGTTTCCTTCTGAAGCTAAACAAACCAAGCCCACCTCATTGACCTTCCTAGACGAGTCTGTCAAAGACGATCTGGAGAAAGGTCAAGTAACGACGAAGCCCATGTTCATTACCATTCGGGTCGGCCAGTACCGGATCCGGAGGGTGCACGTGGATGACGGCGCAGCTGCTAATGTCGTTCCCTATTCCATCGTAGATATGTTGGGGTTGGTCGACCAGATCACTCCTACGACGACAGCCTGCGTAAAGTCATTCAATGGAGCACGAGTTCAGGTCAAGGGGACGGTGCGTATTGAGTTTGTGGCGGGGAATCAGTTCCCAACGGAAGCCATATTTTTAGTCGTCGAGGAGATGTCAGGCTTCAACTTAATCTTAGGGAGGTCATGGTTAGCCCAGCTGAGGGCAGTCTCGTCGCCGATACACCAGGAGATACACCTACCCTATGCCGGAGGGGAAGTTGTCATATGCGGTGACGAGGTCACCCCTGGGACCGTTAACAACATTGAAGAAGAACGGGGTTCGGAGATCGAAACGGCTGACGATCAGTCCTCTCTCCAAGCCCCTGAACAGAACAATGATAATGCTGACGGTCTAGCCTGGGCCAGCTTGCCATTTCCGGATGACAGCGTAGAGGAGTCGAACTGCAAACCTCCTCGCTCTTACGCAGCCGTTAACATAAAAGCCGCTAAGAGACAATTGCGTATTGACGGCTGAATGAAGGTCTTCTGCATACACTCATGTAAGTTATCATCCTCGTCCATCAAACAATTTCCGTTGTTTCAATATACTTTTACGCTATACCTCCTTGCTGTGTTTACGTTCTCCATTTTCTTGCCTGTTTTATCTGTGCTTACGCTTGGCATTTTCTTGCGTGTTTTATCTGCGTTTACGTTTCATATTTTCTTGCGTGTTAGCTATCCTCATTCCTTTACACATGTGTCCAGGGTTACATTTTGTTACAACATTTACGCAGTCGGCCCGCAATGGCCTTAAACTAGTCGCTTACCTTATTTTACGCACTTACGCAGGATTATATTCTGTTATGTGACAATACGCAGTTGGCCCGCAATGGCCTTAAACTAGTAGCGAATTTACAATTTATGCAGTTGGCCCACAACGGCCTTAAACTAGTAGCGAATTCACAATTTATGCAGTTGGCCCGCAATGGCCTTAAACTAGTAGCGAATTTACAATTTACGCAGTTGGCCCGCAACGGCCTTAAACTAGTAGCTAATTCACGCAGTCAGCCCGCAATGGCTTTAAACCAAGACATGCACTATTATTATTACATTTGCAAAAAAAAAAAACATGATAAGCAATTAATATGCAATCAAGTTTTATAACATGTCTTTTCAAGTCATTTTAGTACACCAACATCAACAAAATCATGCATTTCCCCTACTGCCACTGTCACCAGTGTCCTTCAACTCTAAATCCAGCCCCAAAGGGTTGTCTTCCAGTGGGCCATCGTTTCTGGGAATTATCCCTTCATGAAAGATTGCCTCTTCATGAGGCTCTCCTTCTAATGTTGGCTCCACAGGAAAACGCTCCTCACCGCTATGTTCTGCCTCTACGTCCACTGTTTCCTCTCCCAGCCCTTCAGCTGGCGTACGGCCTCTACCTGCTTCTGGTACCTGAAATACAAATAATATAAAAAATTAGAATAGGCAATGCTATGTCGGACAATGTTCTTGCTAAACCATGCGTAAACTTACTTGCGACGGCCCTGCTTCCATAGCAAAGGGGAGCTTATCCAAGCCGGCCCACAGACGCTGCATGATCTCATCCTCTGATAGGTCTTGCCACACATCCTCGCCCGAAGCTGCCCCAGCTTTCACCTTACCTTTTTCCACGTTACTCTAGGAGGGTGGATCCGGAAAGAAAGTAGGGATCGAAGTCTGATTCCCAGGGAAAACCATCGCTCTCTCTGGGGACGCAGTTACGGTCACCTGCTCCTCAAACTTCTTGAAAGCTTTGGACGCTCCGATGGTGTCCACAAAGACCTCCAAGGATCGAGCTTTAACAGCGGAATCGCGGTAGCGTTTTCTGTATGCCGCGCTTTCACTTTTGTATACGTGTTTATGATCCTTCTCCTGCTGCCCCCATTCCTGTACGCCCGCGCAGTAGTCCCTCCAGTCTCGGCATTTCTGAGCAAGGAGCTTTATTTGCATCCTTTGCTCTACTAACGCTCGACTGGTCTGTACGTTGTTCTTGATTGCTGTCCAATAATGTGAATGATCAATGACAGCAGTACGCCAGTCTTCGTCCCCTGTCACTCGAGCCTGTAGGAACTCATATCGCGCCCTCAGGTCCTCGACTTCTTTACTCAACGATTCGACCCTCTGTTCTGACTGCTGCAGCTTCTTCCATAGGTCTTCATTGATATTCCTGCTTTCCCATACGGAGCGTGTCGAGCGTAACGCACATTTACGCATTTCTTCATAAATGTGGCGTGGCACGACTGCCCCATCAGATGGGGGCTCCACTGTGTCCAGGTCAATGGGCTCTGCGGGATCCCATCGGAGGCGAGCTCCTGACAGAAAACAAGCATCAATACAGATGACATATTATCACCAACACATTACGCAGTCACTTCGATTAACTTACCAGCGCCAAGATTGATGCGTTCTACACGCTCGATCATGTCGTTGATAATGCCTTCCATGAAGGCAAACTTATCGGGGAAGTCTCTCCACGTTTTGTTAGCAGCAGACGTTGAGGCGTGTCCTTCCCCTATAGCGTAAATCAGGTTAGACATTACCTATTTATAGATTCTTTCAAAATACGCTAACGCACTCATTACCTCTACCAGTGCCAATAGCGACTTCATCAGCGTCCTCCGTATTTCTTTCCCTTTCACGCACCGGAGTCTGTGCATCACTGGTTCCAGTAGCTGGGGCCGCCTCACGCACTGGAATCTCCACACGGCTCGTATTAATAGCTGAGGCCTCTTCTTCCAAAATTGAGGCCCCCTCCCCACGGCTTAGTACTATTGCCCCTGTCTCAGGGGTCAAGTGCCCTATCGTTTTCGCTGCTTACATCCCCATGCATTAGGGTATAATTCCAGCTGATCAAAATGAAACATTGCATATACAAACTGCTTTTACACTTACCAGGCGGCGGCTTGGTCCGCTGCACCGTGAGCTTAACAGTGTGGCCTGCATCGCCTCCAGGGGCCTCAGCCAGACGGAGCCTCTTCCGTCGAGCTGCAGGCTCCACGATTTCCTCTGCCAAGCGCTTCCCCCGCGAGGCATCGCCGGTGTAGGTAGGTATTATCCCGCCTACACTGTCGAGACCTCGCATTCGGGGTGTCGTCATGCCTTTAGTTGTCACAGACATCGACTCTCCGATCCCTTCCAGCGGATCCTGCCCACGGGTAGTGCTAAGGATGTGGGCAATCCAAGGTTTGGACAGTTGGTCTTGGTCTTGCTGTACCCAAACCCCATTCCTTTGAACAACCAGATACTCGGCAAACGGCCGGAGGACGGCTATGAAAAAGGCATGGTGTACGTTGAAGCGAGACTCAAGCTTCTCGCGAAGCTTGATCATTTCGTTGCGCAAACCCTTGGTGAGATGGCTCCCCCACTCAAAACGGGCTCCCTCCTCCAACACCTCTCGCATAATACGCATTTGTTCTACTGAAAAGAACCTCGCCTGCGAGAGCGTTTTGGGGAAGGTCCAGGCCCGAAAAAGGGGATAAAGCATCTTGGCGGTCTTCAACTCGAATTGCTCACAAGGAAACCCCTTGGTCCCCTTAGGGAGTCTTGCCCACTCCTGCAGAAGCTCCTCCACTCTGACGCCCCTCGTGGTTTTCACTTTTACGGGGAGGCCGCTGGAAGGGATGCCAAACAGGTCCGAGAAGAGTTGAGCATCGATGTCAAAGTTTACACGCACGTTGCGCACGTGCGTGCTGAAGCGATCCGCCTTCGCATTAAAGGAGTTAACCAGGCCTATCATCTCGCTGGCGGGGACATCAGGGGTTGCAGCTAGGAATAGGTGCATTAGCCCTGCAGCCTGGATATTGGTGACCACTGCAACTGGGGCCGCCGAGTGGCCGAGCCAACGCTGTGCCTCTTTGATGTCCACGTAACGAAAGAGGACATCTCTCGCCTCGCGGTCGGAAATCGTAAGGGTAATCTCTCGGGATTCCCTGACTACAAGCCAAAAACGCAAGTCAGAAACGCAAGACAAAACAGAAACATTATCGCAGTGTTCATAACTCACAACTACGCAAGTAACATTAAAGCACGCGGCAACCTTACCGGGGCCAAATGGCAACAGGAATTGTGGGAGTTCCCTTTCCACGTCCTCGACGCTGAGAGGCGGATCCAGAGTCCAGTCCTCGTGCAGCCACCCGAGTTCCTGGCAATTCTTGAAGGACTGCTCATAACGGGTATGATACTCACGCATTTCATGGCCGATTTGCCCGATAACACCGGCACGAACGTTGTTAGTCGTGGTAAATGCCTTTATCGCCGTTTCGGCCCAGGGCAGCGTATCTCCGTCGCTGATTAGCTTGTTGTCGCGTATAAAAAACCTGTACCATACAGCGTAAGCTTGATTTACACTCTATATCTAGACTTTTCTCACCCCTTCTTTACATCGAAAATAGACATTGTAACATATAAAGACAATCCAACTAGCCAGATCTGCTTACCCGCCCGCATAATACACTGTGCCTTGTGGGTTCTGGAAGTATGTCGACACATGACGAGCCACAAACAGCGTGTTATACATGTGATAACAGTTGAAACGGGCCATGCCCCAGATCCAGTGTAAGCTCCGCAAGCCGCGGGAGCTGAGCACTCGATCCTCGGGATGGTCCGTCTCAATGGCTCCGTCTGTCAGGTACGCCAGAATCCCCTGCGAAGACCTAGGCAATAGGTGTTCCAAAATGGCACCAGCAACGTCTCCGGCCACATCGGACCAGATAATGATGCTGAAGTTGCGCAGTAAGAACTGCAGGAAATCCAGCGCCCCCTTTCAGAACCAAATGGCCTTCCCCTGCACTCTTGTGTGAGGGGGAGGAACATTTGGGACAATAGGGTTCACCCAGCATAAAACCCCAATGATATCCAAGACAATCAGGATGGGCTTCAGCGCGATGCTGTAGGGAAAAAGCCAAAACTCATTAACAGCTGCGTCCACATTTGTACAGCTAACACAGAATTCGTAAAACACAACCAAGCCGAAATCGCCCAAGCCCTTGCAAAAACGCAAGGTTTATCCCTAACAATGGCGATAAACGCAACCTCACCAAAACCCTCGCATTAACCCGAGGTTCACAAATTTTGACATTCGCATTCATGCAAAAGACATTCAAGAAAAACAAAATAGACAAGCACCATATAGAGTAAGCATAAGTACAGGAAGAACGGCCTACCGGTTAAAAGGCGTCGGGCTGCAAACGTCGATCAGCGCCTGTGAGACACGGTTCAAACTTGCCTGCACTTCATCAATTTTAGCCAGTTTCGTATTCTTCTTCTTCGCCTTCGGCGCCATCACGATAGTTGTAGAATATCCCCACAGCTTACTTGCAAATCTTCACAAGATTTCGCTCCCCAACTCTCTGCTCTTCCTTTGCTCAGCAACACTTGCAGATTCAAATCCACGATAACCAACAACTAATTCTCATCGAAAAATTACTTACTTATACGCGAGGATCACCGACTTGATATCAGAATTAAGCGGAACTTTCCTGAAACTGAATCCGCAAATCTCGATATTAATGCGGTCGATATCGCACGCTCCGCTGTCCGGAATGACGTTAAACTACCATACCTTATCGCCTCATAATCGGGTTACATTGATTACAAGCTTTGTCTATATTCCTTTTTCAAAATCCAGTTAGCCTCCACATTCGACGACATCACGTCATTTGCCTCCTAACCATTTACGCACTTGCCGATTTTGCAGGACAGACGGAGAATGGACGCCGCAGTTTCAGCACCTCTAAATTTGACAGGCCCATACGGCAACTTAGTTAGAAAGTTTGACTCTACGCTAGTGGACATTAACCCCCCTTTAGAAGATGTAACCATAGCCACATCGGAGACGTCCCCGGAATGGCCGGAACAGTCAATGCGCACGCTAGACCTGGAGGCTGGAGACATAACCGAGGACCCCCTTTGTGAGGTCCCTATAGTTACGCATAGGGGTGAGACCAAAACACTCAAGGTCAGTTCTTTGTTAGACGAGAAAATGCACAACGCAGTAAAACAGGTCCTGCAAGACAACATTACTGTCTTTGCATGGTCATATGAGGATATGCCTGGGTTAGATCCTAGATTAATCCAGCATAACATTATCCTCGACCCACAGGTTAAAGCGATTAGACAAAAGGCACGCAAAATTAAACCAGAGATCGCGCTAGCAGTGCGTGATGAAATCACAAAGCT
>MNCI01003111.1:31349-41614 GCA_015680685.1 Gnetum montanum
ACTTAGTTACCTCTCTCCTTCCCTACTAGCATAGGACATAAAAACATAAAAGCTATAAAAATCATATACCTCAAGATTACTTAACTATACAATTGTAACATACAGGTAAGCTTGGGAATACAATGATTAACCAACCCATCCTTATTCCACAAGGACGCATAAGCACTTAATCCCTGGAATTCAACTGGATCATGCATGACATGCTGATATTCGTATGGTTGACCATAGGGGGTACCTCGCCACTCATCAATGACCAATTGAAAGCCTTAATCCAATCCATCATAAACCCAAATGAGATATCTAATCCTATTGAACCTACAACTCAAACTTAAAATTAGATTATCCATATATTGACTTCACTTTAAAAAAATTTTAATGAAGTATTTAAATTAAAGTGAAACAACAACAAGGTTCATATACAATCTAAAAATCCAAGTACATCAATCAATGATGATTATTGTCATCTTCATAACACTAGGCAACATTTTGAGAAAACTTGTCCTTAATTTTTAGCATTATATCATGATAATGTCCAAAATCAACAAAGTGGAAAAGGCCCTGTTATGGTCCTTAACATACCTCATGAAATGGAGAATGAAGAAGCTCCATCATTGAAACAAGTTATGGTAAGCAATCCCAACCCACATAACACTTGCTACCTTAGACTTAGTAACATTATGAACAACACACAACAACAAACTAGGAATGATCCTTATACTCCTTCAAACATAAGTGCTCCTAGTCAAAATAACACAAAGAATCAAACTAGACCATCCTAAGAAACCACCCCATGATGACCAAACCCCCCTTCTATACTTAGAAGAACACCACCTCAACAAGAAGCTAGAGATGAACATATGACTTATGATCTAGTTGAGGATTTGAGAAAAACTTAAAGCCAACATTTCAATGTATGATATTCTACATTTTAATGAAATGAAAGATGTGATTCAAAAGATAGTTCATACACCTGAAACCAATAAAGAAAGATCTCCAACAACTAAAAGGAAAGTTCATTTTGTAGAAAGTCCCAATGCATTATCAATACAAAACATAAGCAATTCCATGTCAAACAAGAAAGAGAAGCCTCCTTTCCTAACAACTTTGATTATTTTGGAAAAGAATGTCCATAATTGTTTAATGGATTCTGGAGCAATTGTTAGTGTCATGCCACTTGATGTATGTAAAACATTGGGAGCATGAATGTTACCACAAGCAAGAAGTGTGATACAACTTGATAGATCTAATGTACCTATGGTAAGGTCATTAAAGGAAGTAAAAGTACAACTTAAACAACACCCTACTTTTATATGTTATACAAATATTTTAGTAGTTGATATGTCATCCACTTAGATGTGCTTCTATCTAGGAATTTTGGAGCCAAGTTTGGGGGCTTCTTTAGGTCAGATTTCTTAGAATTATTAATTCCTATTAAAAGAAAATTTGAATATATGGTCATACCAAGAGAGCCTTTCTATAAAAAACTAGTAACAACTTTTGATCAACAAAATCAATCTTTGGAAAACCAAAATACTAATCTTTGTATTGGAGTTATTGAAGTTGGGCTGGGCGAACATGTTATAAATGACCATGAGAGTGAAATTTCATAAATAAATCCTTTTGCTTCTAGTGAATGTGAAGAAATCAATGAAGCTACCTTGCCTTATCATCAACATGATGGAAAAACATGTCTTTTGGATGACTTACCACCATTAGGAGAGGACAGAGAGATAAATGAGATCCTAACCATTAAAACATTAGAAGGTGTGCCAAATTTTGATGACATATCCATTAAACATATCCGTAGAGAAGAAAATTATGTTCCTGATTTATTAGCTCAAATGGCCACTTTAAATGTCCCTTTTAGACACAATTCTTGGGATTCTGAAAGAATTATTGAAAAGGTTAACTCCTATTCTATTCTAGATAACATCTTTTTTTTTTCAATTCTTGATGATGATGATCATATTCATGAATTTTTATTTTCCAAGGGTGAATCTAGTGATTAATGTTCTAAATTTTCTCAAATTAATAAAGAAGCTATGTCAAAGGATGTCATATTTTTCAAATCTATCCCATTAGAAAATCAACAAGTGAATTACAATTATGTATTAATTTTTGTATTCTTAATCATTGAAAAATTGTTAAAAGATGGTTTGACAAAAAATATGCAAGTAAAGTCTTTAAAATTGGAGATATAGTCCTAAAAAGAGATAGATAATCTAGTCAAACAGATCCTCAAACTAGGTTTTCTCCTATGTGGTTAGGTCCATTCCAAGTTACAGACATTATTGGACCTAGTATTTGCAAATTTGTAGATTTGCAAGGATATAAATTACATAGGAATTTTAATGCATTTCATCTAAAGTGTTTCTACTCAAGTGCCCCATGTGGACACCTAGTAGATCCTTAGTTGCATATTTTCTTCCCCTTTGCCATGCATTTCATTTGTATATAGTTGCATTTGCATATTTTCTTTGCATTTCCATCATCTCTTTCTTAGTATATTGGTTTTGGTTTGATTTGTGCTTTTCATATCATTTTAGTAATCATTAAGGCCATTTGAGTTACTAGGCATTAGGTCATCATAACACCATTTAAAAATAATGCAGGTATAATGCTTTATATGATATATCTTATCACTATTATATAAAAAGTCCTTTATATGATATATTTCAATAATGCTATGATTCTTCCTAGTCTGTTTCAAGGTTTTGGTTTTATTAGTTATGTTGGATTATGGAGGATGGGATTTATGTTAACTTATAGTGTAATCATCATGATCATGTGAGTGTAGGATATGTGAAGTTGGAGAATGGTTAGCCACAATTGCTAGGTGACCTTAAAAAATGTCATTTTCCCTTTCATAAGCCCCATCCCTTGAGTGTGATGATCCATGGCTATCCTGTGAGCAATAATAAGGTGAAGTGTGTTCATCTCCACTTGAGAACCCTTAGTCACCCAAGAGACCTACTATGATGCCATCTATATTGTAATTAAAAGGCACATGCATGAGGGTTGAACTACACCATGGGCAAAGTTCCGAAAGAACCATGTTCTTTGGCAGTGCAATTAATTGGTCAAACTTGTGTTGGAATTCCTACATTAAGAATGAAGTATACCATGAGCAAAGTTTCCTTTAAAAAAAAAAGAAACAAAAGAAAAAAATGAGAACCATGTTCATTGGCAATGTAATAAGTTCTCGAGTTTGATGGGGTCCAACAATAATCCTCATCCTAGCCTTCATTCCCTTTTTCAACCTATTTTCCCAAAATTCAAAAAAAAAAAGAGAATAGCAAATAAACCCTTTTCACCCATTCCCTTCCTGAATGTCAAAAAGAAATCCCAAGGAAAAATTCAAAAGTTGTGACTAATTATGATCTAAAATAAGCTTGTCCTCTTCATTAAGTTTAGTATAAGTCTCGTGCTCAAAGTAGTCCACATACTATTTACTTTTACCTTGTGAGAAGATTGAGAATGAGATCATAATTATATACTTTAATATATATGTATCTAGGTAGTTAAAGTTATAATTTATAAATATTCTTAATTAAATAAGATGGTGTGGTAAGGGTGGCCACTTCTAGTTCTCTTTTAATTTTATGGTTATTTTAATCATGTTTAGATCAATATAGTTTGCTTCCAAATTTCAATTTGTATGTGTTTTATGATCTTTTCAATCCTCTATTTTTTACATCTCCTTTTGAGATTTCTATGGTTTTGTTGTTCCTTGCACTTAAATGCAATTTCTAGTTTGGGGGCTAAGTGTTGATGCCAACATCCCATGCTAGGCACGAGTCCATGAATATTAAATCCCATGCAACCACTAATGTAACCTTATCCACATAGGAGAGTCTGCATATGTCATGGATAATAAAAGATCTTTGTAGCAAAGATTGATGATACATCATGAAGTCAAACACAAAGCTATAAATTTTGATTCAAATATAATAATAGAAATTACTAAAAATATCAATGGCCCATCAAATAAGGAGCTAATCAATGCGGCAATGGATGTTACATCATAGCAATAATCATTTCATAGGCATCATGGCAATGGTGGGCAACATAGTGGAGAACGTAACCAATGTGGACATGGTAGAGAATGTGTACGTCGTGGTGGTAATGGTTATGTTGTAAGTGGCAAAAATTACGTAGAAAACATGGGTGAGTGATGGACATTTTGTGGGGATGTGCAAACATGGTGGAATTGGCAAACAAGGCCATTAAAGGGCACCATTGATAGTGACTTATAAAGAGGATAGTGGGCAGCAACCAAAGGATATCGATCTTCCTCCTTTTCTTCCCCTAGCAGATGTGAGGAAGTTGAAGTCTTGCTAACTAGTGGATAGTAGTCAAAAGGTGATCATGATGGCCTGTTTGAGCTAGTGATGGCTAGGCAGCCTCTCTTAGCTCGTAATTGGTAGCCAACTACATGTACGAAAATAGCAGTTCATGGCTTCCCCATAGTTGCGATGTCAAAGTGGCAAACACGACCAGTAATGAGCAACACGACAAGTGTGAATGGTGGCCAACGGGCATTGATGAGTGGTAGTGAGTCATCAGCAGATGACGATTGTATGATGTGGGAAGTGTGCGATGATAGTGCACAAGGATGACAATCTTCGAGGCATCTCTCTCTCCCAGGCAGTTTTTACAAGCAACGAATGGTGAAGACACATGTGTCTGTAGTGGTAGCAGCACCACATGTTCAATGATAATGATCACAGGAGGAGGTAGCAAACGTAGTAGGAGAATGATTAGCAATCAACGGTGTATGTGGTAGTGTGCGGCATTGACAATAGTGACACACGACTAACGTGCAACAACAGCAACGTCAACAACATGACAACACATCAACAAGTTGTTCGCGATAGTGCACAATGTCAATGACAAGCGACGATCAACAATAGTGACACATGTTAATAACAATAGTGGGTGGCAGCGACAACAGCAATGCATTCCTACATAGTAGGGTTTTGTCCTCAACAATGGGCACCATTGACAACAACAATGTTGCGAGCAACCACAATGAATGGAAACAAATGATGGTGATGAGTGATGAGGTACCCCTACACTCAACCATACGAATATGATTATTTCATGCATGATCCAGTTAAACTCTGTAGACAGGCTAGTTGTGGTATCTAGATAGTTACTCATTAATCGTAGTTTGCTATCTTCCCACCTAGACTAGTATTTTCTTTGTCACGTATGGTTTAGTCTAGAGTAAGGTGTATGATATGTTCCTAAACTCATGCTACTCCTAGAGACAATGGGAGATAATCTTTAATTAAGCTAGGAGGAAAGGGGAGAGAGATTCTAAATTAATAGGAGTTAGGGAGATAGAATCTAAGCTAGCCTAAATATGATGAGCATCCATTCCTCAATCATCTGTACATATCTTGGACCTCATGCACAACTACCACTAGGATTACCAAGTGCAGATCCTAGGTACGCTATTAGGTTACCAAGTAGTCACACTTAAATGCTCATGATTAAGTCGTGTTCATTCTACGTTTAAGGAGTTTAGGGTGAAGAGATATTAACTATGAAAGCAATAAATAACAATAACAATTAATGAATTAAACTAAGTGAATGCTGCAATGATGAAGTAATCTTGATCTTTATTTTTAGTCATGTGTGTGTCCAAGTACATCACACTCAAATAAAGGATGTCGTGCAATTATAATCATCACACTGCGGGCATGCACTAGGAGGAAGGGTTGAGAGGAAAAACTAACAAAAAGATCCTACACTAAAATGACTCTCTAAAACTAACCAATATACTCCCCTTCTCGTGTGCCGACATGTGTATTTATAGGCTCATGCAGGAGTCACGATATCATGTATTCGATATCATTGTTGGGCGCAATTTCGTGTACTCGATATTGTGGGTCCAATATCACAACCAGATGAATCATGATTCATCATACCCTCATGACTAAATGAAAACTTGTCCTTGAGTCAAAATGAGAGTAAGCCCCATTGATTACATAGTGGATAGGTATGGGATTATTAACTAACAAGGAATTTATTCATGCCATAGTGGAAAACTCAATAGAACAAAATTGGGACACAACACAAAAAATGAAAAAATCATAAAATTACAAAATTGGGTGGAACTCATGTGTTTGTTGGTGGTGGTGGCTCCTCCATGGGTTGCTTCCCCTTGTCTTGTGCTCCAGGTTTTGGGATTTGATGGTGTTGAAGTAGTGCCCGAACTTTTTCCTCTTCAGTTCGGGGATTCTATGTTGTCCATGCTGATGCTCCAATGTTTGATGGAGTCAACACCTCCCATGGGCATGGTAGTTGCAGAAAAATTTTGTTTGCTTTAACATACCAGGCTGCAAACAGCCATCGTTCCTCCTCATAGGCTCTAGCTTTGTCCCTGTATTCCTGAAAATCTATAAGCCATCAAGCCAAGTCTATTGCGACATCCTTTTATCCTTGGTAGCTTGCTTACCTCCAATTCAAAATTTGTGACTTCCAGCGTCTACAATGGTTTCTTGTGTTCTACAAATTCTACTTCATACTTGGTGTAAGTGGTGGCTACCTGTTTCTCGAGCTCTATCCTTGGGCACCCTACTGTCAACATGGCTATATTGGCATACTGAAAGTTTGTCAACTCCATGTACTTTATAAGATCCTGAATTTGCAGGTCTTGATTCTTAAGTTCTACCTAGTGGGCAAATGCATATGTGTCCAATATGGCCCGCTAATCAGTGCGTTGAACACTGAAAGCATTGATGTGGGCCTTGGCCATATGGATCTCCTTCTTGATGATTTGTTTGTACATTCCCACCTGGTCTCAAAAGTGCTCTTTTAGATTTTCGTGCTGCTTGGCCTCATTTTGCCACATGCTTATTTCAATGGCCATCTTTTGATGGATGATGCGTACCTCCTTCATTAAGAGGGTTTGATTTTCTCTGGACAAATGGTTCATGTCTTAGGTGACCCTGATCAGCTGTTCTTATAGCTACTGAAAATGTTCTTTAAGAACATTCTTTTGTTTCTCCACAAAGGTCAACTAAAGATTGTCAGTAACAAGCTATTTTTTTCTTCTTGTAAGGCCTTGAGTGCCTTAGCATGCGCGTAAGTTTACACTTATGCCATGGAGGTGTCCCAGTTAGCCTTCTCTTTTTCTTCTACCACCCTTTTATTTTCCACCAACAATTTGTTGAGTTGCTCGGTCTTGAAGGTGTCTAGCTGGTCCACGGGAACAAATTGAGAGGGATCCCATTGTGTGGCTTGCAGGGTTACAAGCCTTTCTTATAGTCTTGCTACGTTTGCTTCTACATGCTCAGCCCTTATTTCTATCATGACTAGCTTTCCTTTGATGAAGATGAGGTCTGATTATGCTACTGTAACATCCTGTGAGATGTCAAACAAGGACGTCATCACCTATCTTGTTTGCAGCAATCAACTAAGCACATCCTCATGTTTTGCAGGAGTCATTGAGGGACTAGCCAAAGTTTGAGCATCTCCTGCTCCTATGAGATCTATTGATCACACAACAAGGATGTTAAAATATTCCTTGATGTGGTCTGTGACCACCTCTATGGCTCTTGCTATGTCCTAGTGCTGCATGATCACCATTGTAGCCCCTTCACCAGTCTCTAATTACACTTGAAAGGATGCAGCGTTCCCTGAAATCTGTTGCAACTAATAACTCTCCTCTCCTCTTGCCTGAATAGAAAGCTCACCTTGTGCATGATCTATAGAGATAATGGGCCATACGGTATCATCGATGACGTGGAAGATATTTTTATCATCACAACTTCCCCAACTGACCATCTTAGCAATGGCCCTGAGATGGCTCATCGACGATCAGTAGTCCTGCGGTGGTGGTGGTGGTTGATCTCGTTGGCTCATGCTAGGCCCTGCTTCTTGTTGTTAACTGGGTCCTATGCTTGGAGGTTGGCTGGGCCCTGCAAGTTCAGTTGTAGTGGGCCCCACCATCTATTCTTGCTATTGTTCTGGCCCCAGTGTCTCACCAGAAATTTTCCTTACAATTGGTGGCTTTAGTAGTTCAGTGTATGAAGCATTTTGGGCTTTCCTGAGGACATCATTGGTGTATCCTTGAATACCAGCACGCTTGCACAACTTCCTAATGAGACAAGGGAAGGGCAACACAAGCTTCCCTGTCTTGCATTCTTCAAACCACCTTAAGATCTCTATGAAATATAGATGAGGCAAGTTAGCATTAATCTTTCCCATCAATATCACACTTACTCTTGCTACATATGTTGAACTTCTATTTAATCCTTTCGTGGGGAAGATGTCATAAGTTCCAATTTTAAAGTAGATTTTCTCTTCCAACGTCAACTCTCCATAGGTCTTATCTTCTTTACCATATGCTCTGTCTAACCAAACCCATCACACATCAACATCAAAGCAAGTAGATAGATGAGCGACCTTTGGCCCTATATTCAAAAGGTTTAACACTTCTGAAATGGCTTTGACGAAGAAATCAATAGACATACCATAAATATAAACTATGGTGCATTCTTCTTTATTGTGCTAGAATTGGTACATTTCTCCCAACTACTAGGCACCACTTTCGAAGAGGATAGGCTATAATGGATACCCCTTGAGGTGGTCCCTAACGACCTTAGGAGCGACTTCTGTGAAAGATCCAAAGTTCAATTCCATGATCACTACAGCTGATGTGGACTGATTTTTGGATAAAGCGATACTTCCATAAAAATAAACATGTGTGCCACAAAGCAAAAATCAGTCCTCCCTTGAACTTTAGAATTGAACTTTGTGGCATTTCGTTCAAGGGAGGACTGATTTTTGCTTTGTGGCACACATGTTTATTTTTATGGAAGTATCGCTTTATCCAAATAAGTTGCCAACCTTTAGGCATGGGTGCATGTCTTTCTAGTGGGACCCCCTGGAATAGTGATGAGACATCGTTTGGGGCAACTGCGATACGGTGTCCTTTACTGCAATATTGTGTACGTAATATCGTAGCCCACTGCCAGTCCTATAAATAAGAGGCAGCTCTCCCTTGTTTCACAACTTAGATTTGGACTGTAGCAAAACTCTAATAGTTTTATCCCTCCAGAGATAGAATTATTTTCTAGTGTATGCCTGCAGTGTGATGAATGTAATTGTACAACATCCTTTATTCGAGTGTGATGTACTTGGACATGCACATGACCGAAAATAAAGATTGAGATTACTTCATCATTGTAGCATTCACTTAGTTTAATTATTTAATTATTTAATTGTTATTATTATTTATTGCTTTCCTAGTTAATACTCTCTCACACTTAAACTCACAGTAGTATGCAGAATGAGTATGACTTGATTACAAGCATTTAAGTGTGACTACTTGGTAACCCAGTAGCGTACCTAGGATCTACGCTTGGTAATCCCAGTGGTAGTCATGCACAAAGTCCAAGATGTGTATGGATAATCAAGGAACGGATGCTCATCGCACTTAGGCTAGATTAGATTCTCTTACCCTTTCTCCTAGATTAGTTAATATTATTCTCTTTATATTGCCTTTAGGAGTAGCGTTAGATTAGGAACCACATCATACACCTCACTCTGGACTAAACAATACGTGAAAAATATAATACTAGTCTAGGTGGGAAAACAATGAACTGCGACCTAAGGCTAACTATCTAGGTGCCACAACTAGTCCATCTACGGAGTTCAACCGGATCGCATGTGAAAACACTCATATTCTTATGGTTGAGTGTAGGGGTATCTTGCCACTCATCATTGGCGCCATTGCCAAGGACAGTGCTAGTTATCTAGATTAGTTATATCATACAAGGTCGTTGTAAATGACTTAACGATATATCCTTTAGAAAAAATAATTATTAAAAAGTCACATATAAATTCACACACAACTTCACAACCATGCCTCTCCTACAGGATTATGATAATGCCATGATTAGTGAGGAAGTTCATTAGAGAACCAACAAACTATATGACGATGAAGATTGGACTACACAACCAACAAAAGCAGCGTCATCCCAACACATGAAAGCCTAACTTACCTGATGATGATGAATCCCCATTGGCCACTACAAGCTTAATGCAAATACAAGAGGCTGTTTGAATCTCATGTAGGCATCATAAAGAGAGCTGTCTACCTAGGCTTGATTTAAACAACTTCCCTAAATTTTTAGGAGGCTATGACTTAGATCTACATCAACATTTACAAGCCTTCTATGATGCCTGTGCATGGAACAACATTGATAATAGTTGGTAAAAACTTAAGCTCTTTCTTATGACACTCATTG
>MNCI01003111.1:52029-84251 GCA_015680685.1 Gnetum montanum
CATGGAGATAAACAAGTTGTAGGTGACAAGTGTCCCATGCAAGTGACAAGTGGCCTTTGTGGAGAAAAAGAGGTTGTAGTTGACAAGTGGCCTTTGTGGTGGTTATAACCGCCATTTCCATTGACAAGTGTTCAATTCACATAGGACTTTGAACAATTGTTGCACAATTTCCCTTTTTTAAATCATAAACTATTTACTTGGTACATAACCAAGGGCTGTTAAACTTACATCAGCAATTAAATAATTTATATCAAAACCCAAAATAAGTGTTGTATCGTTTTTTAAATAAAGAAAATATTAGAGCCACGTTAATGTACCAATAATTGGATAAATATATTTCTCAACTAAATTTAATAAGGCAGCCCAAACTGCTAACGTGTTTCCAACTTATTCTGGCCTTATGATAGACCCTCAGGCTGAAGCAGTAACCTTGGATCCAAGCCGTAGAGATCGATCACACCCTAGACTGCATGCTTGTTATGAGCCAACACACCGCTGCGCACAAAATAGTGAAACAAGAACTCTTTGCTAAAACCCACACACGATCACAGCAACCTGTACGACGCTGCACCACTCCTTGTCTCTGCGTGGATTCTTGAACTTGGTTTTAGGCTCTGACGAGAAAAACAATTCACCTTGATCATGACGCCCTCCTGGAACTCTTGCGGCCCAACCTTGGGACCAACAACATCAGTGTTCCAACCCTCTTTCTTAGAAGAGTCTAGAAACGGCCCCAGACTCGAACACGTACTTGAGCACTCATTGCAAGAGGATTTTGCAGAAAATAGGAAGATACGTAATCTTGATTGTTTTGGAGGCAGGACCGATGGAGCCTGAGCCTGATTCTAAGATTGAACCTGAACCTGTGCTTGCGTCTGCGTAGGGTTTTGCTAATGATGTTGTTGTTGAAGGCGATCGTATTCCTCCATCATGTTTGTCAAGGTCTTCATTAGTGGTGACTGAGATGAGAGCGTTGAGGTCTTCATTCGGCAGCTGATATTTGATGCCAATGCTGCATCACTCCAGCATTTGCAGACGATGATGATGCATCCGCCCGCTGCTGACTTTTCTGCGCCCACTGCTGATCTTCTGCCTGCACGCTGTGGAGCAAGGCTTTGGGCTGGCCTGAAGTCTTCTCTTCCAGCCCGTACATGATCGTTGCCGCCGTTGGTTCATTGTTGATGCCGCTGTAGCCCTTTTTGCCGCTGTGCATCCGCCACTGGCCATCTGTCCTCTTTCGCACGTAGTTCTCCTTTTCTTCTCCTTTTTCTCCAATGATTCTTCTTCTTCATCATCGCTCACCTCTTTCTCAGTTGTCTTCTCTGTCCACAGATAGATCGGGTAGCTGATGAACTCAGAGTGCTTCTTGATGAGATCCTTTAATCTCCTTTCCTCAAGGTATTCCAACTGGTCTTCCTTGAGGTAAAGAGTGATTTTGGTGCCTCTGCTGAGAGGCTCACCACTAACATCTCTTGTTACAGTGAAAGACCCACTAGCCAATCATGCTGATGTTCGCCCCAGCCTGCAAGGCTTCCATGAACTCTTTGGTCCCAGAATGAGCAATTGTCCCCAAATTATTAACCAAGTCAGCCTTTGTCATGCCAATCCCGTTGTTAATAAAACTGAGGGTTTTGTTGGCCTTATCAAGCACAATTCGAATGAAAAGCTCAGGTTGAGACTCCAGCCTGCTCTTGTCTGTCAATCCTTCAAAACGAATTTTATCCAATGCATCTGAAGAATTGCTGATAAGCTCTCAAAGAAAGATCTCTTTTTTGGAGTAGAAGGTGTTGATAATGAGGCTAAGTAGCTGATTAATCTCAGCCTGGAATGCAAAGGTTTCAACTTTGCCCATCGAAACATCAGCGACGGCCATTGTCTCGAATGCTCGCACTTCCAAATCAATAGTACTTGTACAAGAAAAGCGTTTCCAAAATACAGAGAGCTTTGGCTTACAAATCATGAAAAAAGTAAACAAAATTCACAGGTGCAAAATCCAGTTCTGGTTGTGATCTAAAATGGGTTATCGTTGCCTTTATAGGGACATGAGAACAAAAGCTTCAAAAGTCCTCCAAAGGTCTTGAACCATCAGGAATAAGTTTTAGAAATCTCGAGCCTTCGATTGCACAGAGAATTATCCAGAACAATGTTTCATATTTTGGAGCCTTCGGTTACACGATATTGTAACGGACACTGCTTGGACGGAGAGTTGCTGGTAGCTTTTGATTTGTGAGAAGAATCCATGTTAGTAACTGTTGTGGAATTCTTTAGACTTGAGCCATGGTTTCAATCGTCTCTGTTCCATGAAATGGCCAAAATGTGCCAACAGTTGCCATTGAGTATTGTCACCATATAATGCCATGAATTGAGGACAAGTCTTTTTGAAATGTTGCCTTGTATTATGAAGACGATAATAATCATCGTTGATTGATACACTTGATTTTTCTGGTTGTATAGGGCCTTTGTTATTGTTTCTCTTTAGCTCAACCACTTCATTAGATAGTTTTTGTAGTGAAGTGAGTATTTGAGTCATCTGATTTTGAGTTTGGGTTGGTGGTTCAACAAAATTTGATGTCCCATTTGGGTTGATAATGGATTGAATCAAGGCCTTTGATTGGTCATCATTCAAACCAGTGTTGGATGGTAAGAATGAAGAGGACATGGGGCCTTGTGAGTAATTAATTAAAGGTTGAGTTAATTGAAAAAGAGAAATAGCTTGAGGCATAACATTAGACGTTTGAAAAGTTGGTAAGAGTGGGTTCGATTGCATACATACATATATATATTTTCTTAAAACTAAAACTGAAATTGCAAAATTTCAAAAAAGTAAATTGTAAAATAATTTAAATCACCTCAATTAAATTTCAAAAAAACAAATTAAAAAAAAAGGATTGCTAGAATATAAATTTGGAGATTTGAAAATGAAACTAAAATAGAGCAATAAAACTAAAAATAGGGAGGCAAAAATAAAACAAACAGTAAAAGAAATAATAATAATTTTTTTTTTCTAAAAAAAAGAAACATAAAAGAAAAATAAAGAAAAGGTTGAGAAACTGCCCTCCTTCTAGCGCCAAAAAGGTGTGGATGCGTAAATTTTGGACACGCTGCGAACACCTGAAAAAACTCGTTTTAGGAGACTATCGCCTAGGGCGCCTCCCATATGGGTACGGAAACCCAGGAATAGTCTCAACTGGAAAGGGCTATGTGACAAAACAATAATAACAATATTTTAAAAAAAATAGTAAAAGCTTTAAATTTAATAAGAATATTAAAAAGTTAAATAATTTGTGCAATTTAAAAGAGTACAATAATTCAAAATAAAATGCAAATAATAATATTAAAAACTGTAAAAGTTATCCGCCACCGCGGCTGCTTCTACGCTTGGAGATGGCAGAGAGAAAAATCTGTCCTGTTGTTTGAAAGCAAATAAATAAAGAACAAAATGATGTGTATACAACCTGTGTCTGTTTATAGGCAGAAAGAGGCGTTGGTCTCTACCGCGTGGGCAGAAAAGAAAAAGAAAACAAAAGAAAACGTGTCTATTTCTGTCTGAAAAAATAGAAAATCATCATTCAACAATTGCTACTGCAGGGCAAGCACACTATCATCTGCAATCTTCCTACAACTGCTGTTGATGTTCACTGCGCGTTTTACGCTCTTGCCATGTTCTGCCGCCTACCGATAGTAGAGAGAAGACTGCCGAAAACGCCTCTGTTGTCGATGTTGCTTGCCAGTAGAACTATAAATGGTTTCTGCAGACTTTGGCTCCTCCCCTTGTTTATGTGAATTGATAGGGTATTTATAGGGTTGAACCGGGCTCAGGCACAAAATTCAAGAATGGAATCAACGGCTGTGGAATGAGAAGAAAGCAGATCTAGCGACATGTGTCCCATGGGTAGTTGGCACGAGTTGGATGTGTGTTGGATAGTTGCATTCTTTGACAAGGTTCAATGTATCTGTGTTGGATAGTTGTGCACGAGTTGAATGTGTGTTGGAAAGTTGCATTCTTTGACCAGGTACATTGCATTTTACAATTTATGGATTATTCAAACCCATGAAAGTACATTTAATTTAAACCATGAGGGCTTGACATGTCAATACTGTACGACTTCTGATTTTTGTGATATTAAACTTGTTCAAACAAGGCCCTATGCCTAGCATGGGTGAGGTTGGCCTCAACAGTCACATAGTCCCCTCTAACTAAGACTATTCCTAAGTTTCCATACCCCTATACGGGAGCTTCCCTAGGCAACAGTCTCCCTAAACAACTTTTTCCGAGTGTTGATGTGTCCAAAATTTATGCATCAATAAACACATACGAAGGTTCACTATGCACATGATGCAATGCACAATGTAATTTTATTCATTTTCAATCACACACTCATTTTCAATCGCTCACCAACTTTGTGCGTAATGTGCAATGCACCCCATCATTTTCAATCACACATCATGAGAAAGCTTAATTTAGACGGAAGAGTTTATGTTTGAGCCGATGGATTACAGCTTGCAACCTATGCAAAATACATGTACAAAGAATCGCACAAAATATATCGTGTACATGAGCAACTATGTTCTGTGATTTTTACTTCCACAGGAGACTTTTCGTAGGATCGGACACTGTGTTCATTTGCGTACTCCTTGAGATAACCCTTTCATCTCTAATGGGAACAAAGGATAGAATATTCCAATATGTGCCAGCATACCCGAAGAAAACTTGAAAATCTCATCCCCCCGAAGCTTCACAATCTTATCCCCAGCCTTTGCATATCGTTAGCAAGCTGCAAGTCTCTGGTGATGTGAAACAGTGCCGGACAAGTCCAAGGCGGCCTAGGCCACATCATGATGTGATGCGCTGCTGCAAACCCCGCACCGCACGGCACGGCACGGCACGGCCAGAGACCCTGCCGCCATAAATACTTGCCCAATCCCATCCCAGTTAACCACAGAACACACGAAATGGCAGACATGGCGGCAATCGCAGTGGCGGCCATGGCGTTGTTAGCCGCGACGGTGGTGGCTCAGCCATCGCTGGTGAGCGAGCAGACATTCAACGATATGCTCAAGCACCGCGACGATTCCATCTGCCCCGCCCACGGCTTCTACACCTACGCCGCCTTCATCGCTGCCACTAACGCCTTCCCAGATTTCGCCAACAGCGGCGACACCGACACTAAAAAGAGGGAGCTCGCCGCCTTCTTCGCCCACAGTTCGCAGGAAACCACCGGCGGATCTGCCACGGCCCAGGACGGACGGTACGCGTGGGGATACTGTTTCAAGGAGGAAATTAACCACAAAACTGACTGCGACACGTCTAAGGGCTGGACCTGCAATCCCAACAAGCAGTACTACGGCCGCGGCCCGCTGCAGCTCACCTGGAACTACAACTACGGCAACGCTGGCAAAGCGCTGAAATTTGACGGCATCAACAACCCGGAAATAGTGTCGCAGGATGCCACCGTGGCTTTCAAGGCGGCGCTCTGGTTTTGGATGACGCCGCAGTCGCCCAAGCCGTCGTGCCACGACGTCATCACTGGGAAATTTACGCCGTCGCCGGCCGACACGGCCGCCGGACGGAAGGCGGGGTTTGGCCTGACTACCAATATTATTAACGGCGGCGTGGAATGCGGCAAGGGCAGCGTAGATTCGCAGAACGGGCGGATTGGTTTCTTCCAAAGGTACTGTACTATTCTTGGCATTACCCCTGGCGATAACCTCGACTGCAACTCGCAGCAGCCCTACCCATCATGAATCCAAGCTTTCGCCAGCCCGCTACTTATTATACGCATCTATGCACCGCAGCACTGCTAGTATCTGTAGTATACTAGTAATCTAGTATGTATGTTGTCTGTTGGAATAAAGCTAAAGCGTTTGCTCATGTGATAAATAAATGGAGGGCAGTGTCGGTTTTCTGTAACGGTGAAAACTGTACGAACAGGATTTGTAACGCAAGCAGTAAGAGGGAGAGAAGGAAACAATTAAAGAAAACCGAGCGCACAAACGACGACACCCAATTTGGCACGCGGTTACGCGAGACAGGATGCTTTGCAACCCTCATTTTTTTCAACCATTCTCCGTTGCTCCAATTTTTACCAGCACCTTCCTATTATAATCAATGTTTTCCGTCGGTTTGGCGATTGAAAGTCAATGTCATGTAGTTACTTTCGTCTCTGTGGTCTCTTTCCAATATCCCTACTTTCCCATTTACGTTTTTCAATTTTAGTTAATGCTCACCTCTCAAGATATGTTTTTTCTTCCACCATAACTAATTTACTCACATCGTAATTAATTAATAGAAATAAATTTATATTTTAGTTTAGTATATATAGTGAAATTACTTACTATATGGGCTAAATTTTTGAAACATTATGAAGAAAATTACTTAGTATTTTTGGAACACATAAATTATTGGAGTTTTTCTTAAACCAGTACTACATGATGAACCAATTATCATCTTGAAAGTTGAAGGAATTCTCCATTGCCCCCTATTAAAACAATCTTTTACATGTGCCCTTCGACCTCAATGCAATAGGATGACTGCTTCAGAAAAAATTATCCTAACAAAATGAAGTTGGCTATGATAACACAGTAGAGTAAGTATTCTATAGATGAGCAAAATATGCAAAGGTGTATAAGGTTCTATCCATTGATCAATCTAATGATTAAAAACTTAGAAAAAATCTGTCCTTAGATTGAAAAATGAATTAAAAAAATTCAATGACTTGAATAACTTGGTGAAAGAAACTCAGCCATATATATTTTTTTGGTTAAAATGATATCATAAACCACTTAACAATACTCTTCAAATATAGGATGGCCTTCAATCAGCTACACATAATGTACAAAATGTACAAAAATCTACTGATAGATTCATTTGTTTTATAAAAGGTTTCTTTAATTTTAACCTTATGTTTTATTCTCATTGAAGCCGGGTCCACGAGTAAGCTCAAGACTCGTGGAGTCCATATGCACCGCCGTTTAATCACCAGAACGGCGATTTATCCCCTTGTAACAAATCATTCAGTCCACAACGACTAGGCGCTGGAATGGGGGCCCCTGGATGGCCATGCGCATCACGCGGGCAGGGTCAATCGTAGCCTCCGAATCCGAATCCGAATCCAGAAACAGCTTTAACAAATTCTTGGAAAATCCGCTCACCATGGCCACGCCTGCCTGCTCCTGCAACACCGGCGTGCTCGGCGAGTCGCGCAGATTCCAGAACACGATCCTCGGCGGGGAACCGTAGCCGGCCTCTTCAAACTTGCGCTTGATGGCCATGTAATCCGTCTCCCACGGCCGCGAGCTCGCCTGGTCGAACTCCATGTCGCTGAACACGAAAAGCTGCTTCAGCATCTTCTCCGGCGCCAGTCCGCTGAACTGCGCCAGCCCCAGAATGGCATCAAAAACCTTCTGGAAATCCGTGTTCATGCCCCAGTTCATGCTCTGCGTGAACGCGTGCTTCTCCGCCAGCGTGGAGCCCCTGATGACGTGGATCTCGGGGCTCTCCGAGAACGTGATGACGTGGCCCTTCCAGGGCTCGCGGCTGAGCTCCGACACGAGAATGCCCAGCGCCACGCACACGTCTAGCGGGGTGCCGCGCATGCTGCCCGACACGTCGCACACGGCCAGGCTGTCCGAGAGCTTGCCACGTCGGCTCAGATCGTCCACCATTCGCTGCCACTGCAGCTCCGCCACCTCCGCCGTTTCCGGCTTTAGCGCGCTCTGTACGATGTGGTGCGGGAGCAGAGCGCCGGCCGCAACCTTCGTCTTGCCGGCGCGTACATCTTCCAGAAACGCCTCGAAGCGAGCGCCATCGTGGCTCTGGAACAGCGGCGTGTACGTGCGCATGGCCACCGACGCCACCCTCTGGTAGTTCACGTCTCCCCAGCGCCCTGCGGACATGGCCACCTCCGGCAGCTCCAGCGCCCGCCGCAGTGGCACCAGTACCTCCTTCCGCAGCCTCTCCCGCGACCGGTACGCGTGCCGTCGTGCGGCTACTTCGGCGTCCACGTCGGTGTCCGCGTCCGAGTCGGACGGACGAGGAAACAGCCTGCACGCGATGCTCTCGCACAGCAGCGTGGCACGGTCCAGCGATGAGTCTAGCGACGGGCACCACTTGGCAGCCAGCGATAGGCAGCGCTTGTCGCCACGTGCCAGCGCCGCTACGTCGTTTGCCAGCAGATCGGCGAAATGCTGCGCCACGTCATCGTGGAGGGCCCTGTAAGCGGCGTCCTCGAAGTGCCGCTTTACGGCCCTGGCTGCCAGCTGGAGGCGGCTTTCCTGTCGGCGCCGTCGCGCCTGGTCGCTGAGCTGGCGGTTCCGCGCCATTTGGGCGGCGACGCGCTCTTCTCGAGGGGCCAGCGTGCCGATGCGGCGGGCCTCCCTGGCTGCGGCGCCCTTGCGCGCCCAGTAGCCGTGGGACCTCGACCACCCAGACAGGGGGCGTCGAATTGACTTGATCACAGCCGTTGACTTTGAGTTTGGCCAGCGTGGGCGTTGCTTGGCTGCTTTCATTCTGGCTGCTCGGGCGAGTTTTTCCTGGCGTTTGGCGGCCACAACTGCGGGGCCTTGGAGGAGGTGCAGCAGGAGTTGTGGGAGGTCTTTGAGGTAGCCGAAGGATGCCAGCGCCGCCACGTTGCGGCGCAGGGTGGCCGGATGGTGCTTGTGCAGCCACGCGGCGGCTGCGTGGAAGCCGTCGCGATCGGACTTTCCGGTGCCGCGGACGCCGCGGAGCTGAGCCACCAGCTTGAGCGAGGTGAGGGGGTCGTGCGCCCACGCGGCGGCGAGCAATTGGGTGAGCCGCTCCGGAGGAGTGTCGGGCACGACCTGGAAAAAGAAATCGAGGCAGGCGTCGCCGGATGAGAGCCACGTGGGCGAGGAATTTTCGGTGAGGACCATGCGGGTCGTGGGAGGTTTGATGTTGCCGTACAGGGGCAACTGGGGGCCCTCTTTGATGTTGCTGCATAGCATCTTCATGAAGTCGTCGTCTGGTCCATCATCATCTGCTGCTGCTGCTGCGTCCGAGGAGAAAGAGGCAGACGCAGAAGAGGAGCATTTGTAGTGGATGAGCTCCGGCGGGCCGAGCAGAACAAAGCTGCTGCCAGTCGGGCACGAAGACGGAGAGATTGTGGCGACAATGGCCATCGTAGTAATGAGCAGCAAGCAATTGTGCGAGAAGCAACCTCCCGTTGAGGTGTATTTTGAAGCCTTGCAAACTTGGGGGGCAAGACATCTATCGTGGACCGAGGCGTCTCAATGGCTTCTCTATTACGGAACGTATAAAATGTCGTGGGTAACCCACCTTCCTCTTGTCCCGTCCCACGTAGGCTTCTAAGGATGCCTTCTTTGGATTGCATATCTTTTAGAAGACATTTGGTAGGTTCCAAATATCTTTGATGGCTAAAGATGAAACAAATTCACGCGGGTGAGTCGGTGATCATCTACAAAGCACGGAATCTCACTCTTCAAAAAGTAAATGCCAAACTCACTTTTCAAAAAGTAAATGCCAAACAGTATGGTTTGAGAGCCTCGGTAATGAAATACATACCTATTGGACGGAGGAGCGCAATGACACGTTGTACCAAAACTTAGGCAATTTGTTGGGACAAAGCCAAAAAAAAGATGATTTATATGCAATTAAAATTACAAATACATTATTTTAAAAAATTTATAATATTTTAATCTTTATTATTTAACTAAAGCTAAAATTTTATTATGTTTAAAGATGTTCTAAATTTATTAGACTATAGAAATATACATGACATGAGTTTTGAAAACATCATTAAGCAAATTACCAAGTGTTCTTTGTAAAATTTAGAACAAATCAACCAAATTTGCAATTGCAATATCCCATCTATGTCTAATATGTCCCAATGCAAAACATTGTAGGAAAATGTGGTATTCATCTTCAATGTTATTTGTATCCTACAAAATTTTCAACTATCTACATGTTTAAACTCTCAAATTATGAGATTTCACTCATGCTCTACTAATTGTGTATCATAACTAATGAAGAGTAGCAGTAGATAAATAGCCTATCTTTGAATTAAGGCCTCTCTTGAAACTATTCAAATAGATTTTTTTTTCTTTCAACATTTTAATATTGCTTGTTTTACCAATTTATGAACTTGGTTAAGATTATGATAGAGAATGTACTATTGAATATTATGATATTATGGAGTTCCATCATCACTTTTATCATAAAGCAATCCTCTATCATAGTTTCCATCATCACTTTTATCATAAAGCCATCCTCTATCATTGTTTCCATCATCACTTCTTTAGAATATTTATCCAACAAAGATGTAGAAAGGTTATGAGTGGAGGCTATAAATTAACAGAGCTTCAACCCCTAAATACATCATATCTACTTCAAGAAGCATAATATCTTGCTATGTTTATCTCTTTCCTTTGAATACATATAGCAAAAAAAATCTTCTAAATTTTTTGTATTTGTTTCCAATATTTATTTAATAGTGCAAGATCCTATATAACATACCCATAAAGAATAGTGGAAACTAGAAACTAGAAATTTTTATAACATCCAAGAAATCTCAAAAAAATTGTTGGATGGTTATAATGCCTTAACATAATTTTGAACAATGACATGATAAAGTTGTTAGATATCCTAAGCTAAAATAGATTCTTTCTTATCTGTGCTCTTTAAAGCAAATAACACTTTCATATTGCTTGCAACTCTTTGAGCAATGCCTTGATCCCATTTGTAATTGCAAAAGCATTCTAAGCCAAGATATTTATAAAGTGATTAATTAAATTAAATAACATTAACAATGAGAAAGTAACAAGTGACAAAGTAGACCCTATGGCCAATCATACAAGTCATAAGTGTTCACATGCAATTTGGTCGAATTCCATGGACTACAACTAACATAGTTGTTTAGATAGCTAGGTGTTAAATCACTAGTTGTTATCTTCCTAATCACACTTATATGAGGTTAGTTTATATGGTTAAGTGTAATCAATGAATATGATAGTGATGTTATTACAACCATAGCTAAAATATTATTTAATGAACAGTTAATAAGGTAGGCTACGTTGATGCATGGTAGGATGTGTTAACACATATACATTGATGCTAACATAGTCACTACCTATATAAATGCATGCACTCGTATTTAGGGCACTTTTTAGTCATAACCTTAGTAGAACTCTTGCAGTTTGTTCCTTTTAGAGTTAGAATATTTTCTCTCTAAGTGCCTGTAGTGTAGATCTAAGAGATTATACGAAGTTTTATTTGAGTGCCTATGTAATTGAACACATTGGCATGAACAACAACAAAATCGAGGTTTCCTACATCCATTGTAGCACTTAGATTATTTTACTATTTCTGATTAGCACTTCCTTTTCATGCACTTTACATTTATGCTCTTAAATAGTTAATATAATTAATCATGAATACATGAGTATGATCACTTCTAGCATAACGTATTAACACTTGGGTAATCCCAGCAGTGGATATTTGGCACACCTAGTAATAACCACTTGGTAACCTAGTAGTGTTAATACTAGTTCAAGATGTGCATGACAAGTGGGCATGGACACTCTACGTTAGGATAGTTAGTAAACTAGTTGATTAGTTAAATAATTAATTATTCAACCTTTACTTCATCATCTAGCTGGTAGGAGACAAATATATTAAAAATAATTATAAAAATACACATCATATGCCTTAACCACACTTAACCATACATACAGTTAAGACATAAGTGTGGATTAAGAAGACAACCTTGCAACTCCACAATTCACTATTTAGAAATATCAATCACTTGGGTAACTAAGTCTATGGAATTTGATTGGATCACTAGTGCATGCTTGTGATTCGTATTTGATGAGCCGTGATATCGCATCCGCCACGCGATATCACGTATGCGATATCACGTCCTGCCTCATCTTCTATAAATAAGAGGCGGTGCCCTTTGTTCCCGATAGTTAGACTTAGACCCTTAGCCAAACTCTTGCAGTTTTACCATTCCAGAGATGGAATAATTCCTGTGTGCCCGCAGTAGGAGTCATAGAGTGAATAGATCTTTATTTGAGCAATTTGTACCTAAGCACACATTTGTGTACGGCAATAAAGATGAACTTTATGATAAACCTTGCAGCATGCAGATTAAGCTAACTAGTAATTAATTATTATTAGATGTTTAATGCTTTCCTAGTTAATTAATCTCTTTCTCAAACCTTGATCCTCTTAGTTAAATACACTCAGTACGACCACTTCAAGCATGCGTGTAGCACTTGGTAACCCAATAACGATTAGCATTTGGTAATCCCAGTAGTGGTGCATTGGTTTAGGATGTGTACAGCAAGTGGGAATGGATATTGGTGTTAGGGACAATTAGAACTTAGTTAGTGAATAGTTAATGTAAGTTAGTCACTTAGCTCTCTTTACCTTCCCTTATTAGCATAAGACATCAAAAATATAAAAGCAATAAAAATCACATACCTCAAGCTTACTTAACCATACAACCGTGATAATACAAGTAAGTTTGGGAAGACAACGATTGATTAACCTTGAGTGTTCCATTAAGGCGTGTAAGCACTTAGTCCTTGGAGTTCAACCGGATCACGCATGAAACGCTCATATTCGTATGATTGAGTGTAGGGGTACCTTGCCACTCAACATTGGCATCGTTGTCGGGGACTTAGTTGTTTGTGTGCTACATAGAACATAGGAAATCATCCATATCATTGGAATGCTAGAATGAACCCTTAGGGTTAATCAAGGAAAGATAAGATAACGGTAAAATTACACACCGAATAAATAAAAATGTCTTCTTCTTCACATAAGAGCATTTCACTGCCTAGTACTAACACAAGAGATTGTTAGCAGCATAATACACATAACCCAGATCTGCTAGTTCCTCAACAATTTCATGTGGTATATACTCATCACGATGAGTATGTACTCGATTTTACCTTTATTCTCCATCAAGATAAACAACTGCATTGGAGAGACTTGGAGGGTAACATAGTGTTGCCCCTAGACCAATTAGTCCCCAACATGCTCCTTCGTGCTCTCACACGAATAGGCATGCTACTTTTATAAACGAAGTACGTTGCATGTGATCGTGACATAAGGGACTATCATCCCACAGAAGTGCAATGTCAAATAGACTTGCGACAAGAGAGTTACCACATGTCCTTGAAGGGTAAATGGCCCCTTAACGCTCCATACGTCTTATGCAAAATTGGGGGTGGTGAACCTATTTCAACAAGCTTCCCACCAAATGATGTTCCCCCTCCTAATGATGGTTAGGAGGTGGTGTATCAGAACCTCCACTCCACGGTTCACAACCCTAGTTCTGATACCCACGAACACGAAGTGTTCAACAAGGGAACACGAACACATGATAAGGACAGACATTCTGATTGTGAACACAATCAGGGCTGAGACCACCAAAGAGAAGGTAGAAAACACCATCATGGTGATGGTTCTCCTTCTTCTTCACCTTCATCATCACATTTACCCTCTCCTTCAGTGTCCAGACACAATCATAAGGAAACTAGTCGTGAGGATAAAAGAAAACAAAGTGAAAGACATCGACGAGACGATTAAGAACAAGGATGAGGGCACTCTAAGGAATCAAGACATAGAAGAAGGGAGAGTAGGGAACTGCATAGACACCATAGACACTATGAACAAGATGACCATGAAGAACCCCTACTCACAACTAGAAGCATGCTAGATATAACAAAGGCCATAAGAGTTCCAACAAGGCACCAAAAGGACAGTAGGATTAAGAGGTTAAACATGAACAACATCCCATGGTTTGAGGGGGGATACAACATTGATCCTCAAAATCACTTACAAGCATTCCACAATGCATGTGCCTTGCAAAACATAGAAAAAAATGGCAAAAAATGAAGTTGTTCCCAAGGACACTAGTGAAAGAAGATGAGAGCTGGTACTGGTCCTTAGAACTAAAATCCATTCAGAGGTGGAGTACAATGTTAGAATTGTTCAATGATAAGTACCAAACGTACTCCTGAGTGTCTAACCTGTGGAAGAAAATCCAAGAATGAAAGCAAGGAAATCACGAACCCTTGGTTGCTGCCATGGGCTGCTATTACGCACTGTTACATCGTTGCCCTCGCCATGGTTATTCACAGCGAGATCAACTACGCCATCTCGTGGATGGACTTAGGCATGCAACAAGAAGAACCCTTGGGACATATGCCCAAGGGAGATTATTGGAGCTTAGGTCTCATCAAATTCATAGATTGCTACAGCAAGTAGACAAAGAAGAAGGTGAGCTACGAAAGAGAGAAAGTGCGGAAGAGTACAACTGAGATCCTTCCCTCCAAAAATGGGAGTGAGATTTTGTGAGGAGGAAGAAGAGCCACCACGAGAAGAGATGGTGAATAGGAAAACTTTGTTGCTCCAAAAGTTAACAACAGAAGTATCGACAAAGGTAGACCAAATGTGGGACTCCCTGGATAGTAGGTTTGAAATTGTTCTTAAAATTGTAGAGGAGTCTAGGGAGTGAGGTAGTGACCATGACAAAAAGAAAAAGAGAGAAGTGGACCATGCACATAACAAGGGTAAGGGAAAAATGGCCATCACCAAAGAGGTTGTGGATTTAGACACAGACAATGATGGTGGATGTGAGATATGCCAATACGACCATCCTAAGGGATGTTGCACTCAAGAGTCTGGGGTGTATGCACTCAACCCACAACTTAATAAATGGCAAACACCCAGATGGTTACCTTATCCCCGAGGTAACCCAAGGCAGTTCCACCAACCTTCAACTTATTATCCAAGTGGAACTCCACCACAACCTATTGAGCAACATCAATAGTGGAAATACCCACAGTCATGGGGGATGCCACCACTAAGGCAACAATACCCCTACCGACAACTAGATCCATATGGCTATTACGTGCAGCATCCAATCTCTCCACGTGACTCTATTGGTCATGTTACATCACAATATCACTACTAAGCTCGAGAGTATTATAGGACCCCTTCTACTAGGGGAGATAACCCACAGGCATACCATCCTTTAAACCCATCTGCAACTCTCACACCAATAGCTCCATTACCACCCTCTCCAGCAATGCAAGGGGAAATCCCTACTTAACCACAACAACGCAATGCCATGAGGGCTATGAATCCTCAAACTGTAGTTGGTTCTGACAACCTTATGAAGAAAATACATTTCTTTAGAACCAATAGTCCAACCAAGCCCTCACAACCACAAATGGTTGAATCTTTGAATGCCTCCCCATCAAATAAGGCTTCAGAGCTCCCTTCAAACCAAACACCAAGCTCAATGCATACGGTTATGTTAACACATACCATTACTGACTAGATTAAGGTGGTCCACCTTCCTAGGAAATTCTCTGATCTTAGAAGCCCTCTAATCTATCTCCAAGTCACTAGGAATGAACCATGTAAAGCTCTTCTAGACTCAGGTTCCGGAGTCAACTTAATATCACAAGAGATGTACTTAGGGTGTGCATAGATTTTAGGTTGCTGAACATGGAAACATTTAAGGATCACTTTCTGTTGCCATTTGTTGACCAAGTCTTAAAAACCATAGCAGGGCATCACTATTATAGTTTTCTGGATGGCTATAGTGGATACAACCAAATACAGATAGCCTTAGAAGATCAAGCCAAGACAACATTCACCAGTCCTTGGGGAATGTTTGCATATAAATAAATGTCGTTTGGCTTGTGCAATGCCTCTGCCACGTTTCAACACCTAGTTCTAAGCATATTCCAATAGCAGATAGGAAATGGAGTGGATGTCTTTATGGATGACTTCTCCACTTATGAAACAAGTTTTGATCAAGCCTTGGACTGATTAGAGCAAGTGTTGAAAAGATGCGCAGAAACCAACTTAATGATCAAATGGTAGAAAAGCCATTTAATGGTCTAAGAAGGTGTAGTACTTGGGCATAAGGCTTCACATTTAGGAATAGAGGTATACCCAGATAAAGTTAGGATCGTCCAAGAAATCACCTGTCAACCAAAAACTGTCAAGGACATTCGGTCATTCCTTGGACACATTGGCTACTATAGGAGATTCATTGAGAACTTCTCCAAGATTGCCAAACTGTTGGTAGAGCTAACAAAGAAGGATGCATCATTCGAATGGACTAGGGAATGTGAACAAGCATTCCAAGCTTTGAAACAAAAGCTTGTAGAAACTCCCATTCTACAAGCTCCTGACTGGTCCAGACCATTCCATATAACGACTAACGTGTCCAATTATGCCTTAGGAGCCATACCTACACAGTTAGATGACCAAAAACATCCTTACTACATCCACTGTGCAAATAGGAGTATCACCGGTGCACAACTTAACTACACAATTACAAAAAAAGAATTAATGGTTGTAGTGTTTGCACTGGATAAGTTTAGGCACTATGTGTTAGGTTACAAAGCGTTCATCCATACCAATCATAGTGCAATCCGGTTCCTCATGAACAAGCCAACGGTTAGCCCTCGTATTATACGGTGGTTGGTAATCCTACAGAAGTTTGATCTAACAATGATTAATTAAAAGGGCACCGAGAACGTAGTTGCAGATCATTTATCTCAATTGCACTGGGATAGCAAAGAGGATGAATATGTAATGTCCGATCATTTCCTTGATGAAGCCCTCTTTTCCGATGTAGTGAATAACCAAACCATGGAGACGAATTGGTATAGTAGCATCCTCACCTATCTCCTTACTCAACAAACACCATAGGAGTTGGACTTTAGGAGGAAACAATAGTTTCTTCACAGAGACAAGTACTTCATGGAGATCAACGAACAACTTTACAAAGTGTGTCCTGATGGCTTGGCTCGGTGGTGCGTGCCCAAGAAGGACCAACTAAGAGTTCTCCAAGATGCTCATGAGGGCCCTTGTGGGGGTCACTATGCGGGGAGATGAAGGCTATTAAGATCTTGCTTGCAGGATATTACTGGCCAACATTATTTTGGGACGTCCATTGGTTTGTCCAATCTTGTGAGCACTGTCAACATGGGAATGACTGCTAGAATGGAGGATCTGCAACAATGGATTCAACCATTGGAACCATTTGACATTTGGGGAATAGACTTTATGGGGCCCATTACACCAATGTCCAATGGAAAATCTTACATTGTATGTGTCATAGACTATTTAACAAATTGGGCTAAAGCAGCTATTGTTACAGAATGCACATTATCTACAGTTGCACGATTTGTGCAACAACAAATCATAAATAGGTTTGGCATGCCACATGCACTTATTTTGGATAACGGAACACATTTCATAGGTGCAACTTTTCAGAAATTAATGCAATGCTTAGGGGTGGAACATAGATTAACTACACCTTATCACCCCCAAGCTAACGGACAAGCTAAGGTCACCAACAAGGAGATCACTAAAATATTGACATGGACAATTAGCAAGTATAGGTGAGATTAGAGAACTAAATTGAATGATGCTCTTTGGGCATACTGCTCCACTTGGAAACTCCCTATAGGTTACTCTCCCTATGAGTTAGTGTATGGAAAGCTTCCAATGCTTCCAATTTAGACCGAGCTCCGTACACTATCAATGGCTTATGACCTCCACCTCGACCTTGATTTAGCACAGAAACAAAGGTTGGCAACTTTAAACATGCTAGATGAAAATTGATTAGCTGACCTGTCATCAAATGAGTTGCATAAGGCATATAACAAGCAACATCATGACTTGAAGATTCGAAAGGTTAAATATCAACCAGGAGATAAGGTTCTCTACTGGAACCCCACACATGTGCCACAATGCACAAAATTTCAAAAATTGTGGGAAGGACCTTACATTATTCATATAACCTTTCCTTTAGGGGCCATGACCATATACAAACTTGAGAGCCCTGATAAGAGATTACTAGTCAATGTGCAACAAACCAAACCCTTCCATGAACTTAGAACGACCAGTGCACATAATACCTCTAAGAAGGGACAACCCTGCTCGTTATTTCAGATCTCCTCCTTCCAACTTAGTCATGTGGGAGATGGCCACCTCTGCTAATCATTTGAGGCCCTCAGTTCCTTTTTGAGTTTTTGTTTTACACATTTTTTTTTATAAATTTCTTTAAATTCTCTTGTTTTTGTTTTGCAACATCGTTTATACTTTTTCATTTCTTTGTGTGCTTGTTTGTTTTGTAAGGTTCATCACCTAATAAGTGCTATTGATGGTGGTATGAACTGTATTCTATTGATTGCTAATGTTTGGTTTTTACCTTAGAGTTATAATGTTGATACTAACGTGTGGTTCTTTTGACATAACAGGAAATGAGTCCATGTTGCCCATGCATTCATGAATTTCTATGGTCTCTCTTGGCTTGGAACTATATATTCTCTTTCTTAATAATGAAACTATTAATGAATTGGTGACTGGGCACTTCTCAAACTAAGGAAGAACTCAAGGATTGAAAAGGGTGTGACTTCAAGGGGATTTGATGCATTTGTGCTAGCCATTCTCTTGGGTGCTTGGATGTTTTCTTCTTGAGTTTCCTTACCATTCTGACATTGCTCTATTCTTGGGAAGTTGAGCTAATAAAAATAATAAGTCTTTGGATGGTGTGGTTGACGTGCAAAAAAAAAATGAGAATTCAAAGCACACCCCTTAGAAAAAATAATCATTTGGGCTACAAGCACTAGCTATGGAACTAAACAAACATGTTCCCTCTAACTAAGGCCCTCTCTCGCTTCCTACTTTTTCCTTTCTCGTTTCCTTGGAATGGTGGTGACGCTTTGGTGGAAACATTCTCGTTACTTCCGGTGGATGGATTGGCCAAGTGTATTAATGTGAAGTCACTGGAAGTGGATTGTTTGAGGCTAGATTTGGAATGGGATCTACTCAATCACATTAACCATAACTACATGAGGGGCTGTACACCACCTTATTCTTGGGACTCCATTCCATTCTCTTCTTTCCATCATTCTTTCTCCATTTTCCACCTCATTGACGGTTGTATTACTAGTCTATATTTTGGTTGATGCATTGTTTTTATTTTCTTGGTAAATTCTTATGGTTAAGACTTTAACTCTTCCTCCCAAATGAAATTCCCAGAGCCTAAGGACTCTTTGAATGCAGGATTGTTAGGGCATGAAAGGCATGAGCCTGCTTTGGGGAGGACCCGCTGGCATTCCTATTTGGTACGTTAGTTAACTTCTTTTCCTTAAACATTTTTGCAATCATCATTTGTTTTGTTCATTACCACCTCTAACATACATGTTATCGACATTGTCGTTGTTTCTTTTTCTCCATCTTTCTTATTCCTTATCTTTCTTCATTCTATCACTACTGGAGGATCACTCGTATTCGTATGGTTGAGTGTAGGGGTACCTCGCCACTCATCAGTATCGTTAGGTGTAGGGGATACTTGTTGCTCATAATTAGCATCATTGTCAAGGACTTAGTTTAGCTAAGTGTGCTAAATATTATAAGTAGTGAATTCATACATAAGCATTGCGGGGAGAACATAGTGAAATATCTCTCATAATAATAATAACAACAACATCATCCTAAGGTACATCCTATGTCTATTTCTGAAATGGCTTCTGCTCATAGGAAAGAATCTCTATCACATGAGGACAAAAATAATAGGTAATAGGAGAGGATGCAAATGACCTCTAATGAGAAGCGTCAACAACTAAAAATCATCTATTCTCATATGAACCCCTATTATTTGAACTTTCCCTTTATTCTCCATCAAGATGGGTAGTTACAATGGAGACATACAGACGATAGAATTCTATTACCTTCTGATCAATTTGTTCCTACCATGCTCATGACCCAACTTATGAGATTGGGTATTGAAATAGCTAGGCCTAAGTATGAAAGCATGGAGCAAGTCTCTATGGCTGACCAGCGTATAGAAGCTCAGCTCTAGAAAGATAAATGCATGGAGGCTCATTATGAAGGATCTAAAGGTAAATGAATCCTAACATCATTATTCTTACAATGGCATAAAGAGGGTGGGTATTTCTTTTCTCACTACTCTTAATACATAGCTTCTTCTCCTTTCTTTGAGGAGGACACCTTTCACCAACTGTTGCAGTCAACCTTGGAGAACCTTAGTAAAGAAAAGATAGGTTCCAAAAGGCCAAGGAGCCTCACAAAACAAATCTCCTAGTCATTCATCCAAGGAGAAGGAGAATGATAAAGAGAAGAAAAAAGATCAAGACAAGGACCAAAAGAGAATGACTAGAAGGCATCATTCTCCTAGTCCTCCATCTTCATCATCTCCCTCATCATCAAATTCTAATAAGAGGAACTGTGGTAAAGACAAAGGTAGGAGTAGTTGGGATTGAATTGGAGATAATAGGAGGTTCCATCCTAATGATAGGAATCGAGATGGAGCCAACAAAGAGAGAAGCAAGAACATCACTAAGAAAGGAGGCATAGTATAACTCACCATATGAGGCATGGTCATCATAGGGGCCACTATGGATATGATGATGATGATGACCCATTGTTGACCACTAGAAATATGCTAAATGTTTTAGAAGTACTCAAAGTTCCTACTAGGCACTAGAAGGATAGTAGGATTAAATAACTAAATATAAATAATATTCCCAAGTTCAAAGGGGGATATAATTCAAATTCACAACATCATCTACAAGCTTTCCATGATACCTATGCTTTACAAAACATTGAAAATGGCTAGCAAACTTGAAATTATTCCCAAGGACACTCATTAAAGAAGCATAAAGTTGGTATCGATATCCATTCATAGATGGAGTATGATGTTAGACCTATTCAATGACAAATACCAAACATATTCTTAAGTGTCCAACGTGAGGAAATAGATTCAAGGATGGAAGTGAGAAAATTATGAGTTCTTGGATGTGGCCATGGATAGGTATTACTCTTTGTTGCATCAATGCCCAGAGCATGGATTCTCTCAAAGGGAGCAAGTTTGCCATATCATGGATGGGCTCCAAAACAAAACAAGAGAGAGTCTTGGGGTCTACATCCAAGACTTTCTAAGATAAGAGCCATTCAGATCCAAAGGCTAATAAAATAGGTGGTCAAAGAATAGGGGGAGTTGAAAAAATAAGAGTGTAGAGGAATATAATAGAGACCCTTTCATTTGTAAAAGGGAGGTGCACTTCTATGATTCAAAAGAGGAAGCACCACTAGATGAAGTGGTGCAGAGAAAGACATTACTGATACAAAAATCTATATTTGAGATATTGGCCAAGGTGGATAAAATGTGGAAATCCTTAAATGAGAAGTTCTAAACTACTCTAAAAATTATAGAGGTGAAGTCAAAGGAGGGAAGTAGTAAATGAGACAGAAGGAGAAGAAGAGATACAAAGAAGAGGTATTACCAATAGAAAGGTAATGCTACCATGATCGATGAGGATGCAAATTCTAGAATCGATGATGATGGATGTGATATTTGTTAGTACGAACATTCCAAGGGTTTTTTTCATGTGATGTTGCATCTATAAGAATCTACTGTGTATGTCTTGAATCCAACATTTGCAAAGAGGTAGTTGCAAAGAGGTAGCCACCCACGAGATTACCTTATCCTTAAGGCAAACCTGGGTAGTAGTTCCACCAAATACAATATTATCTGAGTGAAGCACCACCTCAACCTTAGGATCAATATCAATAATTAGAAAAACCCACAATCGTGGGGGATGCTACCATCGAGATAATAGTACCATTACTGGCAACAAGAACCCTTATGAATGCTATGTCCAGTAGCCTGTATCTCCTTGTGGCTTTGTAAGCCACACTCCTTTTAATTACCACTACTACCCTCCAAAATATCATCAAATCCATACTCTACGATTTGATTCTCCCTCTACTTATCCTCTTACCTATCCATTACCAAACTCTACATCATTGAACACCACTTCTAATGAGTCATGATTTGCCTAGTCTTGATGTGGGAGCCTTGACATTGGAGCCTTATTATTGCTATTTGTTCTTTGCTGTGATGTCAGGGTCTAGATCTAACATCGTGATATATACATTAGCCTATAAATATAGTGATTGGGCTCTATTTTTTAATAGTTTTTCATTACCAAATAACACTTAACATTTGGTAGCCTAATAGCACTATATGTGTTCAGGATGTGTCATGGAAAGTGGGATAGTTACTTGTGTTAGGCTAGTTTAGATCTTATTTTCCACTGTTCATTATCTTAGTTAATTTGTCTCTTTATCATCATTAGGAGTAGCATAGAATTAGACAACATCATATGCCTCACTTTGGACTAAGCCATATGTGACAAAGCTACTACTAGTCCAAGTGGGAAGATAGCAAATTACGATCAAAGCTTAATGATCTAGATTCCACAACTAGTCCCATCTGCGAAATTTGACTTAATCATGCATGAACGCTTGTGATTCATATGGTTGAGAATAGGGGTACCTCACCGCTCATCATTGGCACCATTTCCATGGATGGTGCTAGTTATCTAGATTAATTATACTATACATGATCGTTGTAAAGGTATTAACAATCTATCTTTTAAAAAATATAAATATTTTAAGTCACACACATTATTAGGCAAAACCATGTTTCCTTCACATAGGACCAATAACGCATCATATGATGAGAACACTGGTAGGAGAAATTATAGGATATATATTGAAGAAAATTAGAGTGAACAACCTTAAGTAGGGGTTTCCTATGCTCATTTAGACCTTTGCTACACTCAAAGACTACATTCAACTAGTGTAGAAAATCCTAGAGGAGATGGAGTAAGTCCTAGATCAAGGAGGACTTCAAGGCCTAGGACCTCCTCTAAACATAGACAAGATAAATCAAGGGACCATGGGAAGAACTATAGAAGCCATGATGATTCTTCTAGTTTCTCATCTTCCTCTTCCTCTTCAACATCTAATTCTAATGAAGATGAACACAAGTATAGAGATAGATCTCCACTACGAGGTCAAGACAAAGATAGAAATTGAACCCAAGGGCAAAATCAAAGACATCATAATGAGCATAAATAGGATCATCACAATCAAACGAATAGAAATAGAAATTTTCATCACAACATTTTTGATGACAATGAACCCTTATTGGTCACTAAGAGCCTAATGTAGATCAAAAAGGTAATTAAGATACCTCATAGGCATTGCAAGTTAATTCGCCTACCTAGGCTTGATATAAAAAATACCCCTAAATTCGTAGGAGGCTATGATTCTAATCCACAACATCATCTACAAGCCTTCCATAATGCCTGTGCCTTATGCAACATTGAAAGTGGGTGGCAAAAGCTTAAGCTCTTTCCTAGGACACTAATCAATGAAGTTGAAAGTTGGTATAGATCATTGGAACCAAGTTCCATTCACCAGTGGTCCACAATGCTGGAACTTTTCAACAAAAAATACGAAACTTATGCGAGAGTGTCCAACCTAAGGAAAGAAATCCAAGAGTGGTAGCAAGAAAATCATGAACCCTTGGAAGTGGCCTTGGAAAGATACTATTGGCTACTACGTAGATGCCCAGGCCATGGTTTCTCTAAGAAAAAGTAACTTTTCCACATCATAGATGGGCTTTGTAATGAAATAAGGAAGATCCTTGGGATGTATGCTCTAGGTCAATTATGCAAGCTACAAACCCATTAGATCAAAGAGTTAATCAAGCATGTGGTGAAACAAGAAGGAGAGCTATATAGATGAGAGACTGTAGAGGAAAAAAACTAGGACCCAACTCTTCAAAAGAGAAAGGTCCATATCTATGATGAGGAAAAAGAGGTAACGCTTGATGAGATGATTTTATAATGAACCTTGCCAATACAAAATTCTCTCGTTGAGCTTAAAGCAAAGTTGGATAAGATGTTAGAACTAATGGATGATAAAGTTAAAACTTATGAAGAAATCATAGAGGAGAGAGTGGTGCAAAATGAATCAAGTGATCACAACAAAAGAAGGAAAAAGAACCAAGAAATAAATAGGAACACTTTTTGGCAAGAAGGAAAAATGGCTAAAGGAAGTGAGGCTATAAACTCAACCATAGACAAAGATAATGGATGTGACATTTGCATATATGATCATTTGAAGGGCCATTGCCCAATCTTGTTGCATCTACATAAGAGTTGGACAAGGGCATTAAATCTGAAGCTTATACAAAAGTACATGCCCATGAGATTTCCTCTTCTACGCAATAATTTTAGATAACCCCAAAACCAACTGTACTATCCTAGGGGGACTTATTACCAACCTCAACACTCGCATCAAGCACAATGGCAACAACCACAGTCATGGGGGAGGCCACCACCAAACCAACCCTATCCTTCCTACCAATTGAACCCACATGGATATTATGTTCAACATCCTATTTCACCAACTAGTTTTACTTCCTCTACTTAAAATCACCACTACCACTCTCCCAAATATCACTATCCCACAACATCTTATATGAGATCACCACCTCACACCTCTTATCCTTTAGCATATCCTCAATATTCTCATACTCACATACCACTGCTAGCAACATAGGAAGGTTTGACACCACAACATTAACAAAAAGATGCCACTTATGCTGTGAATGTGCATAGACATGCTAATACCAGTGGGCCTCAACCGCAATGTAGAAAACATACCTTTTCAAGGAAAGGCCATAAGTTAAAGCAAACTATGCATGGACCCACCACATCATCCAAGCCAACACAATGCTAATCTAGTGCAATGCCTTCCTTTTCACAACCAATGTCCTCTGACCCTACACAACAGCCAACAACCATCACCACTTTAACACAAGACATAAACGATGAACCTATTGTTGTGGAAAGACAATTGAATCCATGCATCATTGCTAATAGTAAAGGGTGTAACTACAGACCAGAAATTCAAAATATTAACACAACCCACAACAAAGCTAAGGAACAAGTGTGTGAACAAAGACTAGTTTATGTAGTAACCACTAAACCAGAAGACACCCGGTGGTTTGAAAATGAGATTGTTTCAAAGATGCATGGAGACAATGGATCTGCCTATGAGTTCTAAACTTAAGAAAATGGACCGAACAAAGGACTTAGATGCATATATCTTACAAAACTAATAAGTATTTTTTCACTTATTTTTTATTTTACAACTTTTTTTTACACATTCTTTATTTTATATCTTTTTGTTTTCATGTATTTAATATTTTTCAAAAATATTTTTATACCATCGTTAGTATATTTGATATTTCTTGACAATTTTACACTTTCTTTTATATTTTCTTCTATTTATTTTTGGTATGATTTTCTAAGTTTTTGTTAATAAGTGCTAGGTACATTGGTAATGTGTTGCTTGATGGTGGTATGTACTTTCTTGTTATTTGATTGTTGGTGTCTGGTTTCTGGATTTGAATTTTGTTACAGATAATTAGGACATGTTTCTTTCTCATGCAACAGGTAGTGAGTCCACAACATCCATCCATCCACAAACTCTATGGTTTTCCTTGTTCTAGAAATGTGTAGTTCCTTTTTCATTAATGAAACTTTAACAAACTTGTGACTTTGGTAGTTTTTGAAATTAGAAAGGATTCAAAGGTTTAAACAAGGTGTGGCTTCAAAGGGATTCAGTATTCTTTATGCCTTTCTTTCTATCTAGGTGCATGTGTGTTTTCATGGATTTCTTACCATTCCATGTCGACTAATAAAAGGAAGTTGAATAAGTCTTTTCATGGTGTGGTTCTCATCACAAAAGAAAAAAAAGGATGGGAATTCAAAGCACACCCCTTAGACATAATAAAGGGGCTACAAGAATTGATTATGGGACTAGAAAGACATGTTACCCACACCTGAAGATCCCCTCTAACTAAGGCCCTTCATCACTTCCTACTTCTCTTTTCTTTCGTAATAAGGAATAGTGGCTATTCTGTGGAAGCACTCTTGTGTCTCAAGGGATGGACTAGTCTTAGAATAGCAAAGTCACTGAATGAGGTTGGTTTTGGTTTGGACTATGGATGGATCCTATCAAGTCATTTAATCATAAAATCCACAAGGGACTTCATGTGACCTTAATTAGGAACTCCATTCCACTCTCTCTCTCATCCATCTATGCTTTCCATGTCTCACCTCGCTATTGGTTTCATGTTCTTATTCAATGTCCGAATTTGATGTATTGGAATTCTTAGGTAGTTTCTTGCAAGTTTTTGTACTTAACCTTCTATAACCATTAATCATCCACGAAGCCCACGGACTCTTTGGTTTTAAGTTATGCAAGGGCATAAAAGGCCTCTACCTACTTTGGGTAAGACCCACTTGCATATCTTTTGGTTGGATTAGTTAAGGTCTTTATCCTTAGACACTCTTACAATCAAATTATTTTTATTTATCCCTTCAATGAGATCCAATTGTGCACATCTTCACAACATTTTTTAGTGAACTTTCCTTTTTATTATTGTGATTTATTACACCCTCTTCAAATACTTCCTTGTGTTGAACCTTTTCAAATTTAATGGATCGCTTATCTATTCTACCCTATTTGTCAACCTTCCCGCTAACACTACTAAAGGAATCAATCTACCACAATCACAACCTAGTTGAGTGTAACCACTGACAAGACAAGGTATTTACCAGCTATGTGTTACACATTGCATACTAATTGACAATTTTATTGTGATTATAGTGGGAAGCATGGACTACAAGTGGGACTATCTTCACCAAGGATGATGTAGTAGTATCATACGATGAGGACCATTCATGATCGTTGGATCTTCTCTCTGGCTCTTTAGTTGCCAAGAGGTATTGGATGTCAATTTTATCCATGGTGTTTACTTCTCTTATCATAAACACCCAATTTTATAAAAATTGTGATTCCGTACACTTGAGCACTTAGAGTTTATTGTTCCATTTTAGTCAACCTGTATGTCAGTCATTAATCCCATACCTACCCAATATATTATTTTGTAAGGAACTTGTTCCTCATTTTGTTTAAATCAAGGACAAGTTTTCATTCAAGCCTTGACATTGGAGCCTTGTTATTGTTGTTTATTCTTTGTTGTGACATTGGGGCCATGACATCACCTATGTGACATCAGGGTCTGGATCCAATGTCGAGTATTCTACATTGGGGTACATACACCGACCTATAAATATAGTGCCTAGGATCCAATTTTTGATAGTTTTTTGTTAGTCAGGTTTTAGTTTTTAGTCAAAGTAGTGAAGATTTGGCAATTTATTCTTTACATAGTTAGAATATTTTCTGAGTGTCCACAGAAGGAGTCTAGGTGTGTATGGTTCTTTATTCGAACACTAATGTACCTACATGAAACAGTGTGATGGAAATAAAAATGAACTCTTTTCACAATCCTTGTAGCACTGAGAATAGATTAATGTTTCTTTTAATGCACTTTACTTTACTGCATTTGAATTAAGTAGTTACTTTCAAGTAGTTAATGAACACAAGCACTACCACTTTGAGCATACATATAGTGCTTGGTAACCCAGTAATGCTTAACATTTGGTAGCCCAGTAGCACTATATGTGTTTAGGACATGTCAAGGAAAGTGGGATGGTTACTTGTGTTAGGCTAGTTTAGATCTTATTTTCCATTATTCATTAGCTTAGTTAATTTATCTCTTTATTGTCATTGGGAGCAGCATAGAATTAGACAACATCATATGCCTCACTTTGGACTAAACCATACATGACAAAGCTACCACTAGTCTAAGTGGGAAGACAGTGAACTACAATCAAAGCCTAATGATTTGATGCCACAGCTAGTCCCATCCACAGAACTCAACCAGATCATGTGTGAATGCTTATGATTCATATGGTTGAGTGTAGGGATACCTCGCCACTCATCAACACCTCTACCATCTATTCCATCTATGCTAGGGGAAATCCAAACACACCCATAGCAAAGAAAGGCCATGAGGGTTGTTAAGTTATAACTAGAGAGCAATTTGAGTGGTTATGAGCCTAAATCTCGAACAAGGATTTTCTTTAGGATGAATAGTCAACCAAAACCCTCACAAACACCCACAATTGATAACCCTACATTCATCACTTCTAAAATTACCCTTGAGCCTTCTTCACACCAAATGTCCTATAATGTGCATACCATCATGTTGATCCATGTGGTCACTCATTGGATTAAGGTTCGCTACATTCCTAGGAAATGATCTGATCCTAGGAGCCCATTTATCTATTTGTAGATACCAGGAAATGATCTGTGCAAGGCTTTATTGGACTTAGGTTCTGAAGTGAATTTAATCTAACAAGAAATGTATAAGATATAGAACTTACCTCCATTAAAAAAATGCAACATAAGATTGAAGCTTTTCAATTAGTCCATCACTATCCCCTTGTGGGATTAGTGGAAGACATTGTGAACATCATTTGTGAGTGGTCTTATCTTGTAGACTTCCTGGTGATCCATGTGGATAATTGAAAGGGGCCTTCCCTATTATGATGAAAAGGGCTTGGCTTAGCATAATTGATGCCATGATGGGGATTTGAGATCTTTCCTTGAAAATCTCCAAGAAAAATAAATTTGCAAGAATAGAGAAGAAATGAGTTCCATGCATCACATATAGTGACATAGGATGCCATTACATGCAAAAGATATGGGTCATACAAAGTGCATCTAGTAAAGGATGCAATAAGAGTGTCGAGACATCTAATGTTCAAAAGTACTTATATGTAGTAGCTACAAAATTGGAAGGTGCTCAGTGGCTAATAGTAAAAAGTGAGGCAAATTCAAAAATATGCATGAAACCAACAGAAATCCTCACAAGTACTTAAATCAAGTATATGGATGAAATAGAACAAATCAATAGCTAACTCTCCCATGCATAGACTGAGATGGATTAGATGAAGTTGCAGACCCTAGATCAGTTCAAGTAGGGGCCCTTTGAACTAAAGACCTTATTGGCTAATCTAGAATATGCTTATCTTAATAACATTAAGTTAGTAATCATAAATGTCCATCTTGCTTAAGAACAAAAGAAGAGGATGATTAAAGTAGTAAACAAATGGTGAATAGCCCTTGTTTGGTCATATCATGAACTAACATGAATAAATCTAAGGATATGCTAGCATTGGATCTACATAGACCTCTCCATCAAACCAAGAATGCAACCACATAAGAGGTTGAATCCTAAGCTTAAGCAAGTTATCAAGGATGAAATTGAACAACTTCTTAAGGTAGGATTCATTTATTCCATTGTAGACAATAAGTGGGTTAGCCCACTAGTCATTTACCAAAGAAAGACAGTAAATTTAGGGTCTACATAAACTACAAGCATTTGAACATGACAACTTTCAAGGATTATTTTCCATTGTCATTTTTGGATCACGTGCTAGATACTATCATAGGATATGACTATTTCAATTTTTTGGATGGTTATGGTGGCTATAACCAAATCTAGATAACACTAGAGGATGAGGAAAAAATAACCTTCATAAGTCCATGGGGGACTTTTGCATACCAAAAAAAATGCCCTTTGGCATTTACAATATCCCTACTACTTTCCAATGCTTGGTGTTTAGCATTACGCAATAGCAAATTGGTAGCAATGTGGAGGTCTTCATGGATGACTTCTCCACTTATGGTATTAATTTTGAGCAATCTTTGGACCATCTTAAGCAAATGTTGAAATGCTACATAAAGACAAACTTAAGGCTAAATTGGCAGAAAGCCCATTTCATGGTCCAAGAGGGCATATTCTTGGGACATAAAGTTTCAGAAAAAGGGATTGAGGTGGATCTAGAGAAAGTACGAGTCATCCAAGGAATCTCCATACATCCTAAAATAGTAAAAGACATGATGTTATTTCTTGGACACACTAGTTGCTATCAATGCTTCACTAATAACTTCTCCAAAATTGCCAACACACTAGTGGAGTTAATCAAGAAGGATGTACTCTTTACCTAGACTAAGGAATGCAAGCATGCATTCCAATAATTAAAGTAAAAGCTCATGGAAAATCCTATTCTATGTGCTCCAAATTGGTCCATACCTTTTCACATCATGATGGATGCATCCAATTATACATTAGGAGTAGTGCTCACATAATTGGATGATAAAAAATGTCCATACTATATCCATTGTGCAAGAAAAAGCATTTTTAGTGCACAACTAAATTATACCACTAAGAAGAAGCTTATGGTGGTGGTATAACCCTTAGAAAAATTCAATCACTATGTGCTTGGATACAAAATCTTTGTACACATGGATTACAATGCTATCCATTTCCTAATGAACAAGTCAATGGTGAGTCCCCATGTCATATGGTGGTTGGTAATTTTGTAGAAGGTTGACCATACAATGATGGACAAAAAGGTAACTAAGAGTGTGATTACTAACTACTTATCTTGCTTGTGATGGGATTGTAAAGGAGATGAGAAGCCTTTATCTAATCAATTTTTAGATGAACTCCTCTTTGCTAAACCCCTTAATGTTTAGTCTTCTAGGGGTAACAACTAGTATGATGGTTTCCTCTCTTATCTTCTCAATTAGGATATTCTATAGGAATGGGATAATAAGAAGAAATAATAGTTTCTTCACTAAGCCAAACAATATATGGAAATTCAAGGTAATGTTTACAAGGTTTATGTTGATGGCTTAGTGTGATAATGTTTTCTTGATGTTGATCAACTATGAATCCTCTAGGATGCTTATGAAGGTCCTTGCAAGGGCCATTATGCTAGTTGAAGGATAATCATGAAGATTCTCATAGCATGGTACTTCTAGCCAACAATTTTCAAGGATGTTCATCATTTTTCCCATTTTTGCAATGCTGCCAATGAGATGTAGTAATGACAACCTAAATGGAAGGGCCTAAATAGTGGATCTAACTACTGGAGCTCTTTGTCCTTTGGGGCATTAACTTTATAGAACCCATCACTCCCATGTCTAATGGGAAGGTGTACATCATTGTAGATATTAACTACTATACTAAGTGGGCTAAATTTGTAATCATCACTATTTGTTCATCTTTAACTGCAACATAATTTATCCAAAAAAATGTGGTAACTAGGCTTGGTGTGCTAAGAGCACTTATTTCTAATAATGGAACTCATTTTAAAGGGACTGATTTTCAAAAATTGATGCAATGGTTGGGGGTGCAACATAAACTCATAACTCCCTATCATTCCTAAACTAATTGTCAAGAAAAAGTTAGTAATAGGTAGAAAACCTAAATACTAACATGTACAATCAACAAATATAGGAAACACTCGGGCATGAAACTCAATAATGCTCTATTGGCTTATTGATCCACTTGGAAACTTCCTATAGGGTACTCTCCTTATGAGTTGATGTACAGAAAGATACATAAACTTATAATCTAAGTAGAGCTCCATACACTCTCAACTACTTTTGATCTTGATCTTAACCTTGATCTAACATAACAAGAATGCCTAATGATAATGAATATGCTAGATGAAAATTGATAAGTAGCCCTAACAATGAATGATGTGCACAAGGCACATTCCAAACAATGTCATGATGCCCGAATAAGAAGAGTTAAATTCTAGCCTGGTGATAATGTGCTTTCCTGGAATTCCATGCATGTACCATAAAGTACTAAATTCCAAACATTATTGGAAGTCCCTTATATCATTCATGTAACTTTTCCTTCTAGTGCCATGACTGTCTACCATCCTTGCTCAGAAAAGTGACTGCTAGTCAACATCCAACAAATAAAGCCATTCTTAAAGCCTATAGTAACTAGCAATACTAACACCTTCAACCAAGCATGCTATATATTTTGAATCTCCCCCTCTCAACTTAGTTGTGGGGGAGACTACTATTCATATTAACATCTTATGAGGCTTAAACTGATTTCTCGCTTTTTTATTTTACACTTTTATTCATATGTTTTTACTTTCTTGATTATTTTGTCACTTATTATTGTTGGCGACCGTTTGGGACGCGATCGCCAACCAATGTCCTTGAACGGGATTTAGGTGCTTGCTAGTCTTTAGCAACACCAAGGCCCAGATACCTCCAAATAGACTTAGTAGTTAATGTGAGTATGCGTGTGTGCTATTGCGGTGTGCTGTTGTGAAAAATGAAACGATTAGGTTGTGTGTAAAACTATCAATGACTTATCTTAAAGAGATTTAGCCAGCTTTGCAAAGTACTGTGAGTTGTTGAGAGTTCCTATTTTATTCAATTGCCTAGTCTATGCAATCCTTATAATACCTACTTATAACAAATAAAGTTTTGCAAAAACATTTGAGCACAACTTTGCAAATCTACTTCTAATTTTCCCCAGAGAAAGAGATAGTTCCACAAGAAAACTAGAAATAGAGTGAGATTC
>MNCI01003111.1:84560-101873 GCA_015680685.1 Gnetum montanum
AAGCTCTTCTATGGCAAAATTTTAATAGAAATTTTCTATCATGCAACAAGAACAATAAGAACAATATAAAAATCCCAAAATTACTTGCCAAGTATGATACTATGTAAACCACTAGCTAAACAATTTTTAAAAAATAAAAAATAATAACCATAACTCATAGGACTATGATAAAGAGGCTGAAATGTTATCTTTAGCAAGTCATCTTACAAGCAATCTTTCACAATGTCTTCTTTTCCAATGCTCTTCTAAGACTGACCACCCCCCGAGTGTGTGATATTTTCTTCTAACCCCTGAAGCCTTTTTATAGGGTCTCATAGGTAGTTAGATATTCCAAAATATCTTGGGTAACTTCTCTCCCAAGTAAGAAAGTTATAACTTGCCCAACAAGTTAGGAGATATTACTTGCCCAACAAGTTAGGAAGTTATAACTTATACATGAACTTAGGAGAAAATCATGCTAACATTAGCATGTGTCTTTACAAACTTTACAAATATCTCTTTCATAAGTCAAAACCTATAATTTTAGTAAAGAAATCCAAAATCTCTATGTTTTTAATCTATTAAACCCTAGTCCAATTGCAATAAGCACTTCATACAATTGTCCTTTTATTTTTGTTGCATGTAAGAAAAATATGCTGAAATTATATTTAGCCACCAAACCATACGAAATTGAAATTTTATTTTGTGACCTCAATTCCATGCATTTGGGTTTTGCACTTGCTTTCAGCAATGACGGTTTCTTCTGAATAAGCCATAACCCTGGTTCATCAGCTAAATAAACGCTTAGTTCTGCTGATTCAGTTGTGCACTTGTCTTACTATGTCTTCATGTCTCTGTAGCTACACTTGATGGATTGATAATGACGATGAAGAATGCATTGGCATCAGGTGCTACGGTGTTTCGTAATTTCTGTTTGCAGGTTCATCATTACAAAATATTCTCTGGAAGCATTTCTACTCTCTCTCTCTTTTTCCAAGCAGTTTCCTAGCTTCGCATATATCCCTGCATTTGGAGTACATATTAATCAAAGCTGTTCTAATAACAATATCTGCATCAAAGCCCTTTTTCAAAATCAGGGCATGAACAAACTAGCCCTGGGAAATCATCCCCGATTCTCCTGCATTTGCAATACGCATCGATCAACGCATTGCCCATGGCAACATCCGAATCCAAACCATGTTCTACAACCCAATCATGCATAAATCCTACATTCCTATCCCCAAATTCACAGCATCCATTGAGCAAACTCAAAACAGTGACCCTATCAGGGCAGACCCCGGCATCCCACATGACTTAAAGAATTTTGTAAGCCTTATCCAAGTATCCATTTTCGACGTAAGTCTCAACCATAGAGTTCCATGAAACTAGGGTTTTGTCAGGCATTTTATCAAACACTTTCTCGCAAGGTCTGGGTGGCAGCATTTGCTGAACATGAAAATGAATGAGTTCGCGACGATCGAGTTGGAATCAAGCTGAGCTCTTCTGGCATGGTGATACACATTCTAGCCTTGGTGCAAGTCCCAGAGCGTGGTGCAGGCCTTGGCCAGGAAAGAAAACATGAATTTATCGATGACGACGCCTCTGTTTCAGCACATTTTCTCATACAAATCCAAAGCTCTCTGAAAGGGGCCTGTGCAAGTGTAGGATCTGATGAGCATGTTATAAGAAAAAGCTGAAACGGGTGCTACAGTGTTTTGGAGAGCGAATTCAGTGAGCCGGATTTGGCTGCAGAGTGTGTACATGGTGACGATCTTGCCGATAAGAGTTGAGTGCTTGGCATGGAGATCGGTGACAAGCAGGTGGGCATGGATTTGCTGATTGGTGGATGTCTTTCACAGTGAGAAATAGCTTCACCCTACACTGGATTTTTGAATTTTCGTTGTTGCAGAGATATGCTTTCCCAAAATGAAATGGATACAAAACCAATTTGACTTGAGATGCTCTTTGATTTGGTACAACTTTATATCATATAAATGATGCATATAGAAATTGAACTTCCTTCATAATCCTGCTAAACTTTGGTTAGTTGTGATAGAGATGAAAAGTAGGCATTGAGATTATCAGGATATTCATCAGTAAAGTCCAGTGGATCATAATATATATATATATATTGTTGCCTTGTGAAATGCAATGCTGATAATTATAGAGGGAGAACAACACGTTAGTGGTCCTGTACTCATCAGTGGAGACTTGTAAGCTTGATATAGGAACGGTGCTCCCATATTTTTTTCTTAAATTAAAGGAATGTTGTTGTTAATTGCATTTTCACTCTTATTATTTTTCTCTACAAATTGAAATTCTTGCCACTTCTCCAACTATCAAACTACAAAAACCTTTAACCAGTTTTATCATGCCAACCTGTTCCATGACATGGCGAAAATGTGCCAAAAATTATATATATATATTTCCTTTTCTTTCATTCTTCTTTTATCTTGATATATAGAAAATATTTGATTTTGCTATTGATACTATTGATACTAGAAGTTATTTAATGTAGTCATTAATGTTATGATTGATTTGATAAATGGCCAAATTTTTATTTTTTGATTATGACTTCTATTAACAAATTGTCAATGTCCTCATGCTAACAAGAAGTGGATCCACAACATCCATCCATTCAATCTATTCTATAGAGGCTTTATATCTTGGGAGCATGAGGTCATTCCAATTGCAACTAAAAGTAACCAATGATCTTGCCACTTAACAAACTAGAAATAGACTAAGAAGAAATGGAAAAGGGTGTGACCCCAAAGGGCACTTGTCATATTCTCTTCCCAATTTCTTTCTTGAGTTCTATAATTCTTTTGCATTGGTATATCATCACTCCTACTATTGACTATTAAAGAAAGCACAAATTTGCATGGTGTGGTTCCTATCAAAAATAAATAAATACAAATAACAGAGGAATTTGAAGTACACTCCTTAGACATAATAATGGATTGCAAGCACTAGTTATGGGGCTAAAAAGATAGGTTACCCATACCTAAAGACATCCCTCTAACTATGACCCTTTCTATCTTCCTTTTTCTATTTTCCTTTCTTCTTCTCTTTGAGTGATGTTTGTCCTTTGAGAATTTTCATGACCTATTGATGGTCGAAGGAACAAGATATGGTATTGCAAAGTCACTGGAAAAGAATGGACTTAGTCTACACTAAGAATGGGACAATATCAAATCACATACTTCACAAGGACTTCATGTGACCTAGATGCAGATCTCTTACTCTTCTCTGTTGACCATCATACTCAATCCATAACATACCATCCCATTACCGCATGTCATGGTTAATTCATACATTTATTATGATGATCCCATAATCCTAACAAATTTACTTCTTTGGATATGAGTATATCTTGAAATTACCATTAGTCATCCTTAGTGCTTATAAACTACCTAGGATGAGGGCATGCAAGGGCATAACACCTACTTTGGGAAGGATCCCCTTGCATTTTCTTTAGTCTCTGTTAAGTTAACATTTCTATCCATTGGCTATTTGGGAGATCAATCCAATCAACTTACATTTAAATTTCTAGATTTGCTTCATTTTACCATTTTAAATTCATCTGAATATGTTTGAATCCTTTCACCTAAACATTTATAACCCTCTTTTGTGATGTTCCCATCCTTCTACATCTTTCTAACCTCCATTGGGCTCTTGTTTCATCCCAAAACTTGTCAAAATTCCTCCATTTTCATAATGCAAACTATTGCTATGGACAACTACATCGACGCAATTGGATGAGTCGATGTAGCCTCATCGATGTAGCATAAAAAAACTATATATATGCATGATCCTTAGTACATTTTTTCATCATTTTCAAAACCAACAAGATGAGTTTTTCCATTTTCAAAGCACAAACCTTCGAAGTGCTCTAACTTTCAAATTAATCATCCAATTTCAACTATTTTTCGATCCTTGTGCTATCAAAGATAAGCTCTATGTCATGGGAGACACATACCTTTGGTTTTTCATAGAAATTTTTTTGATATTTTTCAAACTTCCCAAGGTTAACCCATTAAAATAATATTAAAATACTTACCATAATAGGGTTGGACCTAATAAACAAATTTTGATAGTTAATGATAAAATGATATTAAAATAATATAACTTACCAAGATCAGAAACAAGTATTGAAATGCTAACTCTTAACACTTGATAATTAGACATAGCCTAATGTAACAAGGAAGGTATATAAATAAGTAAGGTTATGAACTAAAAAGGCTAATCATGGATTATGGTTGTGATCATAGATGGTATTGAAACAAGGACCACTATTAAAAGGACCTTTATAGCCCAAGGAGAAGAGACCTAGAGGAGGAAGAGACCAGTAGCACCAGCCACAATAGCTCGAAGAAGAAGTACTTGAAGCAACTCATGCAACAAGATCCCTTTAGGAGGAGTCAAAAGTGGAATATGTTTGCTAAATTCCCACAATAGAAACTGACTATTCAAGGTAATATGAGGCTCTTAGGCCAATACTTAACATAGAGGTCACTCTCATAGAGCCTTGCTTAGAGAAGATTAGGATAAAGGAGATCCAAAGTTCTATTCTTCATGAGTTGAACTTTGGATCCTTCTTAGAGATAACAATAGAAGAGGTTTGTACATAACTACAAGGGTCTCCCATGTGGCCCATTCACTCCAATAGTAGAGAATGGTACATGGGGAAAACTTATTATGGAACAAAAAACAAGGAGATACATTAATGAAAATCAAAGACATCACTGTCTCCTACTCGGTTGAGACCATCACAAAGGTCCTTGAGTTGCTAGACACTAGGGCCAAAATAGCTAAGATCTCAACACAAACAAACCTAGAAGCTAAGAAATAATGGATCCAGCGATGCTATACAATGGACTGCAAGGAATATAGTGCCCTTACAAAGGTGGAGCATGCATACTTTAAGATCATGACCTGCTACCTAAATCCAACAGTGAGGCCTAGTAAGGTGATAGCATTCTCTACCTGGGCATGCATCACTCTAAGCAAGAAATTATTGATTAATCTTTCCCAACTCATTTTTATGGAAATTAAAAAGCACTTCAAATAAAATGAGAAGGGAAGAAAGTTGCTTACCTTTCCATGACTAATCCGCAAATTATGCAAAAGGGGAGGAATAGCTCACTATTTCAATAATGTGGTACACTACATCTTGGCAGGAGATGATGAAAGGTAAGGTAGCAATTAAGTTGTAGGAGGAGAAGTAGCCACCACCACCACCTGAAACAACACCAAAAATGTTTGTATCTACAAAACACATTAGAAAGCTTTTAGAGCATCAACTACAATAATAATAAGGCTTTGCAGGTGGTAGAGAGCCATTTGTCTACTATTTCGCCATGAGCCACTTAAGTGAGGTTGCAAAGACCACCACTTGACTGGATAGTAAGACTATCCCCTTATGCTTAGCTCAAAGAAAATTGGTGCCCATAAGGTCCAATCCAAGTTCCTAAGAAGTCATAGTGTCCATTCTTGGATAAATGTTTCTTGAAATTTTAGGAAATGTTACGACCTTCTCTATTATGCTGGAGGAAGATGAGGGGGTGGCTGTCTTGGTCATGTAGCACAAAAGCCATAAAATTGTGGTAGAGGTGATGGTTAAAAGGATTGTTGAAGCCCTGAATGATCTTGTGGTATCAGTACCTGACATTACCGTAATGGAAAACATTAGTGTGTCCACAAGAGCAAGAAGTGGTTGGATGAGTGTTGGCCAACACAAGGAGGTATTGGAAAGACTAGTCAGAGTTAGGCAACCATTTCTAGAGATCTTTGATATCTTGGATGATATCATTGTGAACCAATTGTAGTTACTAGAAACAAGGGATAAGTTCCTTATTGTAATGCAAAATTAGAGGAGGTCAGTACAGCTAATTGATGATTGACCATTGAAGTTGCTGAGTTGAGGGCTTGATTGGTCAACCCTATCATTATCAAGCCCAAGCTTACCAAGGATTAAGCTTTTCAATAGCTTCAGTTGTAACTCCAACAAAGGAGGCCACGATCTTTGGTGTGACCATGTCAAAAGCTATGGCTTTCAACACTAACAAGGACCTATTGTGGATCTAGAAAGATAACTTGTTCCTCACAAAGGACAATCACCACCTATGCAATGCTAAGCAAAAAAAGGACTAGTTGGTCAAATTAATATGCCAGCAATTGGAGTAGCTTTCCAAGGTTAACTTAAATTTGAGGAGGTTGGTAGTAGAAAATTGAAATATCTCTTAGTGATAGAAATTCACACTCTTTGCCAAAAGACAAAAATTTAGGTAGCCAACAAGAAAAATGAAGCTCTAAAGTTTTAATGTATGAAGATTCACTACAAGGACCAGGTTAGAATCCTCAACAAGATCAATGAGAAGGAGATTCAGCTACCAAAGGCTAAGGAAAACAAGGTTCTTTAGCAACTCTAACAAAGAGGTGATGTATGAGAGCCCATCTTTGATTGACTTAATGCACTCAACAAGGCTAAAATCTACCTGAGTGAGTTGCAAATTGAAGAGATGGAGTACATAGAGTTCATCAACCTCCATTATGTAAACTTAATGATGCTAACAATAGGAAGACCAAAGTCAGAATTAGAGAAGTAGGTAGCTAGTTCCTACCTCCTCTATGAGGTAGAATTCAAGCTCCATAATAAAACAAAACAAAATTTGGAGATAGGCAACACAAAGCTTAAATTTCTCAACAACATATTCCTTGATTAACAATATGTTGCTAAGAACCTTACTAGAAGGATGAATGACTCCCAAGAACTATAGAAAGTTGTTAAGACGTTCAATATTGAACATAAAACTTTTGTAGCCTGGTTTGTTAGTATAAAAGAATTCATTTCTTCAATGCCTTGCTCGTGGGACATTTGTCAACTAGTCCACATCAACAAAGCTGCATGGACCATATACAACCTATGGAAAAAAAAAGGATAATATGAAAGCACTTTTGAATGATTTCAAGCTTTTGGCAGAAGTAGCAACAATAGCAAACCAACCTCAACCTCTAGCAACATCAAGATGGGACAAAGAACCATCAAAGCCTTAGAAGCCTCCACCTCTAGGCACTATGTAACACTTCATCACATCTTTGGTATTTCTATAGGCACATGCTAAAAATTTTGTAAAGTGTCCAAATTTTGTTGTAATGGACATTTATTTTTTGTAAACAATGTACAATTTGAAAGTTAGAGTTAGTTATAAGTTAGTCAATATATCTTTCTATTAATAAATTCTATATCGTCCAATTTTGTAAAAAGCTCAACCTTGCTTTTATTCACTTGAGGATGCATTTCCATTCAGTCATGGGCATATGATGAATAGTCAATAAGGTAGGTTGCATTGACACATGCCTATCAACACAACCTTGTCAATTTATCCTCATCGACTCAAGGTAGGATGCTTTGATGCAAATACATTGACACTGATGTAATCACTACCTATATAAATTTGTGAACTCCTTGCATTTATGATACTTTTTAGTGATAGCCTTAGGAAAACTCTTGTGGTTCATTCATTTTATAGTTAGAATATTTTCTCTTTGAGTGCCCATAGTGTGAACCTAAGAGATTGTATGGAGTTTTATGTGAGTTCCTATGTACCTAAATGCATTAGCATGAATGACAATAAAATTGAGATTTCCTACATTTATTACAGCACTTAGATTAGATTATTATTTCTATTCAACACTTTGTTTCCATGATCTTTACATTTATGCTCCTAAATAGTTAATATAATTAATCATAAATATGTGAGGATGACCACTTTGAGTATAACATATTAACACTTAGCAATCCTAGTAGTGAATATTTGGTACACTTAATAATAACCACATGGTAACTGAGTAGTGTTAATACTAGTTCAAGTTTTGTATGACAAGTGGAAATGGATACTCCACATTAGGATAGTTAGTTATTAAACTAGTTGATAATGAGATAATTAATTATTCAACCTTTACTTAATCATCTAGATGGTAGGAGAAAAATATATTAAAAATAATTTTAAAAATACAAATCATATGCCTTAACCACACTTAACCATATGTATAGTTAAGACACAAGTGTGGATTAAGAAGAAAATGATCTTATGATGAGTAGCAACTATACCCTATGCCCAACCATACGAATCACTAGCGTTCACTAAGCGAGCTAGTTGAATTCCATAGACTTTAGATTTCTAAGCACATCAGGTCTAGGAAGTGAATCTAATAATTGTGATCATTATCTTTTGAATTCCACTTGTGAGTTGCAAGTGTATGGTTAAGTGCAACTAAGTCATATTATTTTTATCATTTTGTGTTTTATCTTTTAATCACCTAAGTGTTCAAAATAGAACAATGAATGTTTAATGAATCAAATAACTAACTAATACTTAACTAATCCTAACATAAGCATCTATTTCCACTTTCTGTACACATCCTAAACATGTTGCAATGCTACTGGATTACCAAGCATTAGGCACTATTGGGATTACCAAGCATTAATGTATGCTAAAAGTGGCTGTACTTATTTGTGTTATTTAATTGTTATTCATTAATTACTTAGGAAAATTAAAGTAAATTGCATGAATATTAAATGCATAACAGAAACACTAATCTATTCAAACTGTTGCAATGTTTTATTAGAAAATCTCATCTTTATTGTCATTCACACTGAGGTGTTCACATACATCAGTGCTTGAATAAAGATCTGTACACTTCTTTAACTCCCACTATGGGCACCCAGAAAATATTCTGAGTCTAGAGAAAATGAACTGCAAGAGCTTTGCTACAACTCATGGAAAGACTACTATAAATGCGATTGGTAGGTGCACATTTATAGGTGATGATAGGGTTCTATGTTGATAGGTATCCATCAATGAAGCAAACCCTACGTTGATGGCATCCCATTGACATGGCACAACAATGCACATTTCATCACCTTGTAACTCCACAATTCACTATTTAGAAATATCAGTCACTTTAGTAACTAAGTCTACAAAATTCAATTGGATCGCTAGTGCATGCTATTGATTCATATGGTTAAGTGTAGGGGATACCTGCTGCTCATCATTATTAAGGTATTAAATTACTAAATATTCTAGCCTAAGTGTAAGAAATAAATCTAATCTAGTGTTTGCATGAAGTATCTATTCCCAACTTGTCATACACATCTTGAATAGATGCTAATGTCGTTAGGTTACTAGGTAACCACTCATGGACATACGAATTGGTGCATTGCTAGGATTAACAAACATTAACATATTTATGCTTGAAGTTATTGATAATCATGTGGTATAATTTAATGTTATGAATATAAAATAATTAACTAAGTGCTTACAAATTAAAACAATAATTAAAAGTAAATAGTAATTAAAAAATATGAACTTAAACTAAGTGGGTTAATGAAGAAAATGGATCTTGATATTATTGCCACCATGAAAATATATTCAAGTAAATGATCACTCGAATAAGATTTCATACAATCCACTTAGTTCGTGATGCAGGCACTCAGTGATTATTCTAAGTTTTATGGTAAAAAACTGACTGAGAATTTCACTAAAGCTATTGACCAAATGGTGCAAGTAATGTCATGGGTGTGTGCATTTATATAAGCATTTACTATACCTACATTAACATTGTTGCATTGATGAAGTAAACAATGTGTTAAGGCTACTACATTGACATTGCTATGTTGATGTAGCTTACTAAAATAAAGTCACATTAGAAAGATTAATATTTAGTGAAATGAAGTTATTTTGCTATAGAAAACTAATCAATTCATGTTATGAAACTTAATGTATTGACTTTTGTATTACTTAAAGGAATTAAGGTGACCAACAATTTGTTTGGTTTTGTGATTGGTGTAATTATATATAATTTCAAAAGTAAAAGTACATTTTACATAATACCCTTGATGATTTAAGAAGGCTATAACACCTTATCCTTCTCTTCTTATAATCCTCCTCAGTGCTTACCTTAATGTTGCTACTTTTTTAAAAAGTCAAGTAAGTTGAAGGTTTTGCTAGTCACAAAAATTAGTAAATCTTACCTAGGTGAATTCAATAATATCATAAGTGGTAAAAATAAATAATAAATTTCTATATATCAACAGGGAAAACCTTATTTGTATATGAAAGAATAAATTTTTGAATGGCAATGTTAGGTTAGGCCTATACTACCTAAGACATACCCTTAAGCTCACAACATAGCAACTGTAAATAGGGTGGTGATATTGGGCTTTAAACTTAGCACCTTTGAGAACAAAGCTATGCAAGCTAACCAACTGACTAAGGATTAATCAATATACATAGTGAGCGAATTCAAATCACCTTTAACTTAAAAAGACAGATAAAGGTACCATGATAAGTTAGCTATTTAAGGTATATTTTCATAATATATATCCATAATTTGATTGAAAAATTTCTAAGAAGTATGTTATAGTAGTTGGTAATAGGTGGATCTATAAAATTTTATAATAATTACTAATTTAGATAGCTACATATCATTAATGAAATATAGCATCCACCAACTTTGACACTTTGCATTTGCTTAAAATATGTGTAATAGGATTAAAAAAATTTATTATTTTTTCATAACATAGTTTGAAGTTATGTAGGATTACACACTTTGTTTTCAGAATTCACTAATAATACGAGTGGGTCAATTATTGTAGCCTTAACTTAAGTAGTGTGCTTACCTAGAGCTTTACAATTAATGAGTGGTGAGGTACCCCTACGCTCAACCATACGAATATGAGCGTGTACGTACAATCTAGTTGAACTCTGTAGATGGACTAGTTGTGGCACCTAGACAGTTATGCGTTGATCGCAGTTCCTTGTCTTTCCACTTGGACTAGTATTTTCTTTGTCACGTATGGTTTAGTCCAAAGTGAGGTGTATGATGTGATCCCTACTACTATGCTACTCCTAAGGACAATAAGAGGTAACTTAATTAAGCTAATGGGCAATAGGAAATAAGATCTCAGCTAGACTAAGTGCCATGAGCATCCGTCCCTAATCATTCATTCATACGCATCTTGGACTTTGTGTACTACTTCTGGGATTACCAAGCACACATCACTTGAAGCACTACTCGATACGCTTTTGGGTTACCATGTAGTTACACTTAAATGTTCATGATTAAGGCATACTCATTTCGCATTAACAACAAGAATAGGAAATGGCAATAAAAGAAATATTAACTAAGAAAACAACAATAAATCATAAACAATTAAAATAATTAAAAGCTAAGTAAATGCTGCAATGATGGAGTAATCTCGATTTGTATTGTTGATCATGTGCATGTCTAAGTATGTCACACTCGAACAAAGGTTCCATACAATTACAAACATCACAATGCGGGCATGCACTTGGAAAGAACACTAAAACTCACTATAAGAACTAAAAACTAAAAACTAACTAAAGACTCCTTCACTATGCACCTAAGTGGTATATTTATAGGCTAACACAGGAATCACAATGTCGTATATACGATATTGTATCCAGGCTATGATATCACAAATTCGATATTGAGGCCTGATAAACCATGATTCATCATACCCCCATGATTGAATAAAAACTCTTTCTTGAGTCAAACAAAATGAGGAACAAGTTCATTCGATTAAAAATAGTGGATAGGTATGGGATTATTGAATGACCATGGACTGTTTCATGCCATGGTGTGGGACTAAACAAAATAAAATCTGGACACCAACACAAAATACAAAACTTATGGAACACATGTGGTTCCTAGTGGTGGTGGCTCTTCCATGGGTGCCTTTCCTTTGTCCTATGCTCTAGGCTTCTGAAACGAATACCTTTGAAGAAGCACTTGAAGTTTTTCCTCTTCTGTTCGAGGATCATGAGTTTTCCATGATGATGTTCCAATGTTTGATGGAGCTAGCACTTCCCATGGACACTACAATTGCAGAACATTTAATTGGCCTTGACATACCATGTCACAAATAGCCATCATTCCTCCTCATAAGCTCTAGCTTTATCTTTGAGTTCCTAATAATCTGTAAGCCATCAAGCTAAATCTACTACTACATATTTTTGACCTTGGTAGCTAGCCTTTACCACCTCCAATTCAAAGTTTACCACCTCTAATCTTTGTAGTGTCTTCTTATGTTTTACAAACTCTATCTCATATTTAGGATAGGTGGTAGCTACTTGCTTCTTGAGCTTAGTTCTTAAGTGCCCTACTATTAACATGGAAAAGTTGGTATATCGCAAATTTTCCAACTTCATGTATTCTTTGAGATCTTGGATCTATAGGTCCCAACTTTTTAAGTTAGCCTGATGGACAAGGGCATAAGTATCTAGAATGGCCAGCCAATCAGTGTTTTGAGCACTTAGGGAATTGATATGTGCCTTGGCCATTCGAAGTTCATTCTTAATGATTTTCTTAATAAGTAACTTATATCTTGGTTGACTCTTATTAGTTGTTCTCACATTTTTTGGAAACTTTCTTTGAGAATGTTCTTTTTTTTTTCAACTATCATCAACCAAAGATTTTTAGCAACAAGGAGTTTATTCTCTTCTTGTAAGGCCTTGAGAGCTTTAACATGTGCATATGTCTGAGCTTGTGCTTTTAAAGCATCCCAATTAGCCTTCTCTTATTCCATTACCACCCTTTTATTCTCCAATAATAATTCATTTAACTACTTTATTTTAAATGATTCTAACTAATCAGCTGTAACAAGTTGGAATGGATCCCACCATTTAGCTTGTAGGGCAACAAACTTTTCTTGGAGTCTTTGCAACTCGTCTTTTGCATGTTTGGCCCTAACCTCAGCCATGATTAGCTTCTCTCTAGTAGAAATGAGGTCTAATTGTCCTGCTATGACATCTTGGGGGATGTCAAATAAGGACATCATTACTTGTCCTATTTATAACAAGTGATCCAAAGCATCCTCATGTTCCATAGGAGTAATTGAGGTACCAACTAGAACTTGAGCATCACATGCTTCTATGAAATCTACCAATAGCACAACAGGGACGTTAAATGATTCTTTGATGTGGTTTGCAACCACCTCTATTACTCCAGTTGCATCTTGGTGTTGCATGACCACCACTGTGGCACCTTCACCAATTTCTAATTGCACTTGGAATGATGCAGCATTTCCAAAGATTTGTCGTGACTAGTGTGATTTCCCTTCTCCTGTTTGAATTAAGACTTCACCCCTTGTAGGAACAATTGATATGGTGGACTATACAACATCATTAATCACCTAGAGATTAGCCTTGTCTCTACTCCCCCAATTGATTGTCTTTGTGATGGCCCTGAGATGGCTCATTGATGATCAGTAGTCTTGTGATGGCGGTGGCAATTGCTAGTCTTGTTGGCTTGTGGGCTACGTGCTAGGCCTTGCTTCTTATTAATGGCTGAGTTTTGTGTTTGGAAGTTAGCTAGGTCCTATCGTTTGAGGTGCAATAAGCCCAACTGTTTGTTCTTATTCAAGCTCCAACATCTCACCAACATATTTTCTTAGTGTTGGTAGCTTGAGTAATTTAGCATATGAAGCATTTCGAGCTTTTTTGAGGATGTCATTGGTGTACCACAAAATTCCAGCATGTTGGCACAACTTCCTGATTAGACAATGAAAGGGTAGTGTGAACTTTCCTCTCTTCCATTCTTCAAACCACCTTAATATTTCTATTAAATATAGATGGGGCAAATTGGTATCAACCTTGCCCATCAAAATTACACTTCCTCTTGCCACATAGGTAGAAATTCTATTTAGCCCCTTTGTTGGAAAAATATGATAAGTATCAATTTTAAAGTAAATTCTCTCTTCAAGGGTTAATTCTCTATATGGCTTGTCCTCTTTGCCATACACCCTTTTTAACCATACTTTTCTTGCATCTACATCGAAGCGAGTGAATAAATAAGCAACTTTGTACCCTCTATTTGGAAGATTCAAAGCTTCCACAATGGCCTTTGTGAAGAAATCTATTGAAATTATACCAATATTGATGATGGTGCCCTCTTCTTTATTGTGCCAAAATTGATATGTTTCATCCAAATATCATTCTTCACTCTCTAAGAGGATAGGCCATAGTGGAGAGCCCTTAAGTAGATCCTTGACTGGTTTAGGGGCAAATTTGGTAAAAGACCCAAAATTAAGTTCCATAATCATGGCAGAGGATGTGGACCTTTCCCAAATATCTTGAACACATTCTGGGGACAACTAAGGTGCTGTCCTTATTCTGGCACCTTAACCTCTCTACCTTCTACTTGGCTAGATTATGCAATGATAGGAGTTTCCTAATGGATGCTGAATGATTGTGCCTCCTACTCTACATATTCTGCATGAGTTCATTGGCCTCTGCCTCTTTTCAAACATTTAGTTGCACCTTGAGAAGGTCCTCCTTACTATCCTCTTCTAGGGGCCATCTAAAATCACACAAGGACCGATTGTTAGTAAGGTTATTTAAACAAATTTGATTATCTTATACCTTACTCATTGCCTTTAATAAATGTTTAATTCTTTGCTTAGTGTGATTCTAGAGTTAGAAATTTTTCAAAGAAGTTTCCTTAAAAGCTTAATGTCAAACCTGATCTATTTAGGTAACTCATATAATAGCTTAGATGACTTGGGTGAAGGGAGAAATTTAGTTTGACATGAATTTCTGATAGTACTTACCCCTATTGATGAGTCCCAATATCGGAACCTCGATATTGAATATGTGATATCTAATCAAATCCCCGACATCGAACATGTGATGTCAGAGCCTATCTCATTTCCTATAAATAAGAGATAAGGACACTTGGTTTTGATAGTAATTTTTTTAGTCCTTTAGCCAAACTCTTGCAATTTATCTCTTCCAGAGTTAGAATTATCTCTAAGTGCCATCTCATTACCTATAAATAAGAGACAAGGGTGCTTGGTTTTGATAGTAATTTTGTTAGTCCTTTAGCCAAACTCTTGCAATTTTTCTGTTCTAGAGTTAGAATTATTTCTGAGTGCCCACAGTAGGAGTCATAGAGTGAACGGATCTTTATTTGAGCATTGTATACCTGAGCACATCTTGTGTCCAAAAATAAAGACAAAATTTTTGATAAACCTTGCAACATTCATAATAGCTTAAATATTGCATTTAATGTTATTTACTATTATTTGATGCTCTCATTAGTTAATAATGTTATTTCTATAGAATTATTAATTGTCAATAAATTAGCACACTCAACATGACCACTTCAAGCATACATGGAACACTTGGTAACCCAGTAACAGCTAGCATTTGGTAATTCCAGTAGTGTTACACTGGTTTAGGATGTATATGGAGAGTGGGAACGGATGCTAGTGTTAGGATTTGATTAACATTAGAGATACAAAAACCCATTAGTTAACTAAATCTTTTCATTTCACACACGTAGGAGACCAAGATAGAAAATATAAAAAGTATAAAAAAATCATATACCTCGAGTTTACTAAACCATACAATTGTACCTTACAAGTAAGCTTGGGAAGACAACAATTGCATAACTCATCCTTGTTCTGTGTAGGTGCATAAGCACTTAATCCTTGAAGTTCAACTAGATCGTGCATGAATGCTGATATTTGTACGGTTGGGTGTAGGGGTACCTTGCCACTCATCACCTATGATATCCTTCAGGTGATAGCAAATTTCAAAAACATTATGCGCAAGTTCTACAATACCCTTCCCCCACAACTAAGTTAAAAACTCTAGGTTTGATTAGGTTTAATCAAAAAATAAATTGGAGCATCGAAGAGCAAAATATTGAAGGTTGAATTTAGACTTGCAAATTGCTGAAAATTGTGAAAGAAAATTTGAACAACTCCCCTTGCTTCAACTATTGAAAATGATGTGTGTAGTGCATGAGGGTCCCATATATAGACTTTTTATAGACACGATATTGTGTCAAATCTGATACCAAGTACCCAATATTTCATCCCAACCAAGATAGGGTACTCAGTAGAATTGATGATTTTTCGAGTTTTAGGGCCAAAATTGAAGGGTTTGAGGTAGATTCAAAAGGTCTGGGGTAATGGCAAGTGGGAATTAAGGCATCGAAAGTGCAATGAAGTGGAATCATACAATGAAGTTCTATGAAAAGGATGAGGAAAAATGACATGTAATGGTTCTAAGAAATGTTCGATTAAAATGATAACAAAGGAAAGAATAAATTTAGCAATGGAGTACTCAAAGGGTATAAAATGATGTGGCAGTGTGCAACAAGTACAAATTACAAAAGTCACGCAAGTGGGTACTCCCCAAAGTAGGTTTCAACCTATAATGCCCTTGCATAACCACACCTTAAAATGTCCGTAGGCACTAGAAGGGTTAAATGCAACTCGTACCTGTGTAACAAAAACACACACATGTTAAGTATCGCTGCTATGAGGTAGAAATTCTATGTCATACAAGACACAAGTTAGAAATACTTGGATCATGAGATGAGATGAATTGTAGAAAGGATTGTAGAGATCAGAATGTGAGGTAACTTACCCTAGGAACAATGAATCCTAAGTGTTGTACATGATTAAACTATGATTACCCTTTCACTCCAAGATCAAAACCAAGTCCATACCTTTGATCAATGACATTGCATTGTTTCATCCCAATGATAGAAAATCATAAAAGCATCATGAAAGAAAGGTGTACAATCACTTGGCATTCTACACAAGGGAGGAGCAATTTGAATTTTTTTGCTACATGTTTTTCTTGTGCTTTTCTTTTTTGCTTCATTTCTTTCTTTTCTTCTTGGCTTTCTTCTTCTTTTCCCCTTTTTTTTTTCTTCTTCTAGCTGCTTTTACACCTGGTCTTTCCCAAAGGTGATCTGAAGAAGTTGCCAACCTTTAGGCATGGGTGCATGTCTTTCTAGTGGAAGCCCCCAAAATAGCATTGTATTCTTTTCTTAAGTGCCTTCATTACCACTCTTACTCCATTTTTGTTAGATCTATGAGGATCTTAGTACAAGCAAGCTACATAATAGCACATACAAATGTCACCAAAGAGAATCCACAAGTCCCCTTGATGTCACACCCTTGCCATTCCCTTTTAGTTCATCACTCTTTATTCTAGGCATAATGAGTATAAAGTTACTTTAAGTTTTGATGATAACAAGAATATCATCATACCCAGAGTAAGCACCTCTTATTAATAGAATGGGTGGGTGGATGTTATGGCTCACCATCCAAATAATTAGTCACTTGTGACTCAATAACATAGAACAACACCTCAACCAACTAGTTACATGAGTATTTTAGTCACAGATGAGATTACCCATAAAAAGATAAAATGAAAAATTGAAAAATGAGAAATTAGAAAACAAAAAATTGTAAAACCAAAGAAAAGAAAAAACATTTACAAATTCTAC
>MNCI01003111.1:101888-144849 GCA_015680685.1 Gnetum montanum
CTAAGTTGGAGGATGCAGTGGTCTCAAAATCATGTTGTATTTTTCCACAGCCATGACTAAAGAAAGGACATTTCTAACATTGTGGAGGACTCCCACTGCTATTGACAATGGCAACATAAGTAATGTTTGTTGGTTGGTGCTGTGGTGCAAAACCTTTTGGTACAACTGGTGGCGATGTAGAAGGAGATGAAGAGGGAGAATATCGAGAGTAAGAAGGAGTGTAAGGAACATGAGGTGGTGATCCCATAGAAGAGGACATGGGTTGATGATACTTGAGAGAGTGATAATGACAAGGTGAAGTAGAGGATGTTGATCCAATTGGGGAAACATGGTGTTGAACATAATAAGCACTTGGTTTCTAGTGATACGAATGGTTTGGCTAGCTTAACAATGGCCTCCCCCACGACTAGGGGTTTTGCCACTATGGTTGAGCACAGTACTTCTATATGAAATCTAGATGTAGCATTTTTCCCCAATGCTCATGTAGATGTGACAAGATTGGGCATTGACCTTTGGGATGATCATACAGGCAAACATTGCATTGATACTTATGATTTGCGGTTGAGCCCCTATTCTCATTTTCTTCAAACCTTCTTTCTAATTGTCTAATGGTGTTTTTTCCTATTTCTAGGTTTGGTATCCTTTGTTTGTTTTGGTCATCAAAGTTATCTTGCATGGGTCTCCCTTTAATAATTTCTACATATTCTCCACATTTTTCATGTACCCACTCCATCATCTTGTTGATCTTTGCCTCAATTTTTCAAAGTTGGGGACAGTTTCATCCCCTCAAGGTGAGTTGATTCCTCCTCTTCATGATTATGGACCTTTGTTATTTCAAGAGTTTGGTTCTGTTGAGATTTTTTAACATTCTTCCATTTCACTATTTCTCCTTCTTCTTTTGCTACCCACTTAATAAGCTCTTGGAATTGATGGGTTCGTAATTCATATAGCTAACCTAGAGCATACTTCCCTAGGGTATCCCTTATTTGATTATGGAGCCCATCCATGATGTGATACATTAGCCTTTCCTCGGAGAACCCATGGCTTGGGCATTTGTTTAACAAAGAGTAATATCTTATTAAGGCCATGTCTAAGGGTTCATGTTATCCTTGTTTCCACTCTTGGATTTGTCTCCTCAAGGCCGACACTCTTGCACAGGTTTGATATCTTTTGTTGAAGATGTTTACCAGTGTAGGCCAACGGTGAATTGAATTTGATTTTAAAGACATGTAACACACTTTTGCTTGGCCAAAGAGTGTCATAGGGAACAGCTTAAGCCTTTGCCACCCATTCTCAATGTTGTTCCATACACAGGCATCATAAAAGGCTTGTAAATGATATTGCGAATCTAAATCATAACCTCCTAAGAACTTAGGAAAGTTATTTAAATCAAAACTGGGTAAATGACTTTCCTTGTGATGCTTGCGGGATATCTAAATGGCCTCTGTTATATGCATTAGGCTCTTAGTGTCTAGCAAGGGTTCATCGTTGCTAAATAGGTTGTGAATTCATGAGTTGGGACAATGTTGTTTATGTTCATATTGGCATTCCTGATTTTGCCCGTGGGTTTGATTTTTATTTCTACACTAACCCCTTAAGGAATGGTCATCCATGTCACAACTTGATGTTGAGAGAGTAAAGGAAGAGAGGGAACTGGAAGACTAGTCATAACTTTTGTAAGTCTCCCAATCATCCCCTGATGTACTTTTGCTACCCATTGAGAAGGTCCTAGGCCTTATGGACCCCCTCATTCTATGGGATGTCCAATCTTCACTAGAGGTGTCTAAATTGGATGATAGAAGTCCTTGAGTATCATTGGGATGTCTATGAACATATGAAACTCCTACATAAGATTGAGTACTCCAAACTTCTTCTTCATCATAAATTTCATTGGTTCTCCAACGAACTGCCTCAATAGATGTTGCGTTATCACTATCTTGTGAAGAAACATTTTCATGAATTGTGTGTGACTTAATTGAATTTAATTTCTTTGTCTAAAGGATATATTTTCAATACCTTGTTACAGTGATCTTGTATGATATAACTAATCTAGATAACTAGCACCATCCTTGGCAATGGTGTCAATGATGAGCGATGAGGTACCCCTATGCTCAACCATACAAATATGAGTGTGTACGCACAATCCGATCAAACTCCGCGGATGGACTAGTTGTGGCACCTAGATAGTTATACATTGATCGCAATTCACTATCTTCCCACTTGGACTAGTATTTGTTTTGTCACGTATGGTTTAGTCCAAAGTGAGGTGTATGATGTGATCCCTACTACTATGCTACTCCTAAGGACAATAAGAGATAACTTAATTAAGCTAATGGGTAATAGGAAATAAGATCTAAGCTAGCCTAAGTGCGATGAGCATCCATCCCTAATCATTTGTACACATCTTGGACTTTGTGTACTACTTCTGGGATTACCAAACACACATCACTCGAAGCACTACTCGATACGCTACTGGGTTACCATGTAGTTACACTTAAATGTTCGTGATTAAGGCATACTCATTCCACATTAACAACAGGAATAGTAAATGGCAATAAAAGAAATGTTAACTAAGAAAACAACAATAAATCATAAACAATTAAAAGCTAATTAAATGCTACAATGATGGAGTAATCTCGATCTTTATTGCTGATCATGTACATGTCCAAGTACATCACACTTGAACAAAGGTTCTATACAATTACAAACATCACAGTGCAAGCATGCACTTGGAAAAAACACTAAAATTGACTATAAGAACTGAAAACTAAAACTAACTAAAGACTCCTTCATTGTGCACTTGAGTGTTATATTTATAGGCTAACACAGGATTCACGATATCGTGTATATGATATCATATCTAGGCTGCAATATCATGTACCCGATATCGTGTACCCAACATCGCGTACCCAATATCATGTACCCGATATCGAGGCCTGGCAAACCGCAATTCATCAACAACTATAAATTTTGGAATAAATTCTTTCTCAAAGTTATATGGTACAATGTCAATAGAGTTGTAGTAAACATGTTTTGACAAATCCTCTTGCAAAATAGTCAATCACGGTTGCATGTTTTTGTAGAAAAATTTGTTTCTCCTCAATCACCTAGTAATTTGTGTCTTCACAAAAACTATTTCATAATGCCAAATTCTTAGCATAGGCTAAACAATATTTATCAATTAAATGACATAATACTAAATAAGGGATCCAAGAACCCTAAACTTTTTTAATATGACTGCACGTTTGTAGAACTTATCTCAAACATAAAAATGCTTTAAGCTAATAAAATTAAGAACCTTTTACTTGCAAATATTGTCAGATAATGAAATGAGCAAATCCTAAATAAAATTTAATATATAAAATTATCAAGATTTAACAAATAATTGAAAAGCATATTATTTGGTATTTTACCACGAACTTCATTTCCTCAACTAAAAGTTAGAAAAAAAAAAAGAGAATCTTTTTCTATTCCTCTTCTATGAAACCTTACATGATATTTTACTACCAACTTCATTGCCTAAAGTAAATTTCATTTGTTTAAAAATTTAAAAAGAAAAGTTAGAAAATCTTTTTCTATGCCTCACTCGAGAGAGATATTACACGATGTACACATCCAAGAGACACAGGTTGTCTTTATTTTAAAGGAGTCAATTGCATTTGAACCTTGGGATATCCATCAACTTTAATCCAACTTCAAAAAAAATAACAAGTTCAGTAAATTAACAAGGAAACAAAAACATCAATAATACTTATATATTTAAGGCTTGAAGTAATAGAATTTTGTGTAAAATAATGGATATTTATTTTCCATTAAATGCTTAGATGGATACTAATGTTCTTTTGAGTAGTCAAAAAAGATAAACTCCATAATATAGATTTTGAACAATGAGGTGTTAGCCTAATGGTAGGGGTCTTGGCTTCATACCCCTAGCTCACAAGTTTGATTCTACTATGGTGCATTGAGTTATAAACTTCTATAAATCTTGAGGTATACCTATGTTTCACTTATTTTTAGGTTCCAACACCCCATAATGCATATTTTGGAAGAAGACTTGGAGTAGTTCCTAGAATGATGGCTTAGATTGTTTGGGCATGTGAAAAGATTAGGGCCTGCGTAAAGGAAGACCATGAGAAAAATGCAAATAAACAAACGTTGAGCTCTTTGTAGAAATAGAAGGGCGAAAACAACTCATGTAGTGAACGCCACTTTGTGGAAACAAGGCTGATGATATTTATTCCACGTTCTTAATAAAACCAAGTGAAATTGAAGGAGCTCGTCAATTAATGATGTCAATATTTGTTTATTATCAGGTTTAGTAAACTGAACCAAATATAAGTACTTTTATATCCTATTGCAAGGTTACCTAGTTTAGAGAGAAAAGTGTAAAGAAACAAACTTAATACTTTTTTCAAAACTCGTATATTTTACAAATAACCAAACAATCTTCCAAACGTCATAAGCAGAATCCGCATATGCATCACTTTTGGCCACAAATTCGTTGTCTGCTGTCGTTCACAATATTTCACATGCCCTGGCAAGCGAAGCAAATTCGGACGCACACGGTGTATCTATGTTATTTAGTTACATAGCAAGCTGCAACCCTGAATCGCTCTGATATTTATTATCAAACACGCTCTTCAGTGGAAGGCTGCGTTACATATGTTAGCTTCCAGTGCTTTAGTGCTACCATGATTCATACTTAAATAGTTAAACTAGCTAGCCATGAGCACTGGGGAGCATGGCTGCCATGAGATTCACAGCACTGGGGTGGTGAAAGAAGGGGCTTTGTGGGGGAGGCATGAATTGAGCAAGTTAACTCAGGCTGGCTGTTGCAGTTCTCTCTGTCGCCGAGCTGACGCTGGTAGAAGCCAATCTTAATCATTCAGGCGATCGTCAGGCCCGGCAAGGCCTTCTTCCGCCGATCATGATGATGATCAAGCTATGCAGATTGCCAGACACCCGCAATAGTAGACCACAGCGCGGCGGAAACCAGCATTGCTGGAAACCGAGTGTCGCTGCACAGCTGCCACTCGCTTCTGTTGCTCCAATGGATAAATCTCGTTCTGGAATTGTTGAGCATGCGGCGCTTCTCCTGAATTTGCGCTTTTTATAAGCTGCATATGGCGGCTTTCAGAGTTCCTGCCATGTCCATTTCGTGGATACCGCGTTGGATGGCACTGCACGACCGTGGATTTTTATATACTGCTCGAAAAAGCTGCCCGTGCTGGCCTCGCATAAAAAACTGATGCACCTTTCCTGACTTCCGCAGTTAAAACTCTGATTTGTAAGTGTGAGTGTTGTGACTAGCGAGCAGGTAAGGAACACTTTAGCATATGAGTGACCTATACGTGGTTGCCTTTTCCCATCACATGCTACAGAGAAGACTGTAGTATTCCGATGGTGTTCGGGTTTACAGTGTCGCAAGACGTGCGCACGCTCCATATATATAATTGCAGCTGTTGCGGTGAACAGGATATAGCTTTATGCTGCTTATTGATGAAGCACAGGATTAAAATTGAAAATAAACGTGGCACTAAAATAAAAAACAATAACCTAAACGCATCACCACGACACTGCATACATCAGTAACGTGATATGACTGCCAAACACAAAGAAGTCATCGTCATCGTCCAACAACAACCAGAGCGATGATTACAGCCGTTTTCAGCAGAAGATACATACCCTGACTCCCTCTGGATTGATGGTACGCTGAATGTCAGTTATCTTTAAGCAGATCACTTGGGCCGAATGGCTAGTCCAGCAACTCAACTGCCTTCTTTACTATTTTGTTCTGTTCTAGTTTGTCGGTTCCTATTTCCCTTCGGATGTGGTTTGGACTGTTTGGGTGATCGGACTACATGTTGAAGTTTTTGAGGCCCTGGGATGCCAGTACTTGGACCATGGCCAACCTTTTTCCAGCTTTGTTTTACTAAGGCTGGGCCACCGTTTTCTGCCTCTGTTTCTGCGTACTTTGAGATTTGAACACATTTTTCATTAATATAAAGCTATTTGGTTTCTTAACCAAAACACTCGCTAATTTTTTAAATAATGTACCTACTTTTTTTTAATACAAAAGCCAAACTTAGAGAAGTAATAAATTGCACTTTAATATTTATTTTTAATGCCTCAATGTACTCAAGTATATGATTGAACTTGAAGTACATTATTAAGTGCTAAGTATACACTATGAGATTAGTCTATTTGAGAAAGCTTTAAAGCTATGCTTCTTATACACAATAGTCACGATATGAACAAGGAGTTTAAGGAAACTTCATCATAATCATAGCTTCTTTTGGAAGAAGTTCATTCCTTGGATTAACATTGTACATTAATTAAAGTTAGATTATACCTTAAGTTATATAATGACCTGAATAAAAATAGTGCCCAAGGAAGGATAGAATTTTTTATTATTAAATTATCTAGGTTATGTACTTTAATTTGAGATCATCATCATCTTAGCTTTGTCCCAATGAAATGGGGTCAACTACATGAGCGTACTCTAAATTGAAATAATGACAACTATCTAAATAATAATTGGACTTGACTTCATCTAATGATATCACCTTGGGATGTTATAGTTAACTTTATGGCTCAACTAAAATAAGGAATTGATGCTTTATATAATAGCTTTAAGGAAATATTAATTTTGTTAAACATATTAATCCAAACACAATTACATTTCTTTTACGTAATTATTATATATCTTTAAGTTACTTCAAAGAGAATATTCATATTTTAAGCACATTAATCTAACTATCCATTTAATTTATTTATACATATTAAATAAATTGAAGTCCTTTATAGAATGCATGTAGATACCATGAAATTTAAGGGATCTATTTGAGAAATATTAACATTATTTTTAGTCTAAATCTTTTACCTATTAACTATATAACTATATTGGTCAAGCTCTTAATTATTTATAGCTATACCCCATAATGTCATCATTCATTTGAAAAACTTATCTATCTTGTACCATTAAAAAATGATTAGCTATTTTTTATCTTACTTTTACATTATTTTCCCTTTTTAAGTTACACAAAATAAAGGTTTTAAGGCATGACATGTGATGAGGGATGGAGTATCCAACACCCAACCATATAAGATACAAGTGTTCACGTGCAATCCAGGTCGAACTCTATAGATAAGGTAATGTGATTATACTAGTAATTAGTTAGCGTTCGTGATTGTTGTCTTCCCACATGAGCTAGTAAAATCAATGCGTATGTGATGAGTGGTGAGGTACCCCTACACTCAACCATACGAATACAAGCATTTCATGCACAATCCAGTTGAACTCTAAGGACCAAGTGCTTATGCGCCTTAATGGAACACTCAGGGTTTAATCAATCTTTGTCTTCCCAAACTTACTTGTATTGTCACGGTTGTATGGTTAAGTAAGCTTGAGGTATATGATTTTTATAGCTTTGTATTTTTTATGTCTTCTGCTAATAAAGGAGAGGGAGAGAGAACTAAGTGGCTAACTTACATTAACTATTCATTAACTAGTTTCTAAATGTTCCTAACACCGGTATCTGTTCTCACTTGCCATACACATCCTGAACCAGTGCAACGTTGCTAGGATTACCAAACGCTAATCGTTACTGGGTTACTAAGCACTACATGCATGCTCGAAGTAGTCGTACTAAGTGTATTTAACTAAGGGGGTTGAAGGTTGAGAGAGATATTAATTAAATAGGAAAGCATTAAATAATAATTACTTACTAATTAACTTAATTTGTATGCTGGAAGGTTTATCATAAAGTTCGTCTTTATTGACATACACAAAATTGTGCTCAAGTACAAATTGCTCGAATAAAGATCCGTTCACTCTATGACTCCTACTACGGCCATACAGAAATAATTCTAACTCTAGAATGACAAAACTGCAAGAGTCTGGCTAAGGGTCTAAATCTAATTATATGAGAACCAAGGGCACCACCTCTTATTTATAAAAGATGAGGTAGGATGTGAGATCACGTGGTGGATGTGATATCGTGGTTCATCATACCCCCATGACTAAATGAAAACTCATCCTTGAGTTCCTTACAAAATATTGGGAAAGTATGGGATTATTGACTTGAATGACAACTAATGGTGAATGTGATGACATGTGAACGGATCAACATTACAATACATGAAAACATTAGTGTTCATGACTACAAAAGTGAACACTACACACAATTGACATCCAGGCTTATTTGGTAGCTAAGAGAGAAGAGAGATAGAGAAAAGATTGCTATCGATGCTAAGATTGTGCCTTCTGTTGTCCATCCATAGTTGTGCTATCAATCTTGTTCCTTACACAATCGTTCCAGCACTAGTCCATCTTAAGTGTTTTCTCCAGGTCCAGTCCATTGCTGTATGATTTCCATCTGCACACAACACAATCACATATGAGCAAGGATAAGTAAATCACAATACAATTGATACCTTGCCTAAGTGTAAGGTCCATTAGCTAAGTTGTGATATGGCCAATACAGATTCTAGAGATATAACACTGGTGACTACCCAAGGTGTAGGGGTTAGGAAAAATTGAAAAAATTGGACCAGGGCCCCCATGGCTACGAGCGATCCTTCGGTAGCGATAGAATGGAAAAAGATAAGGAATAAGAAAGATGGAGAAAAAGAAACAACGACAACGCCAATAAAATGGATGTCAGATATGGGAATGAAACAAAAAAATGTTGATTGCAAAAATGTTTAAGGGAAAGAAGTTAACTGATGCACCAAATAGGAATGCTAGTGGGTCCTCCCCAAAGCAGGCTCATGCCCTTTATGCCTTGACAAACCCACATTCAAAGAGTCCGTAGGCTCTAAAAATATCATTTGGAAGTAAGAGTTAAAGACTTAACCCCAAGAATTCACCATAGAAACAATGCATCAACCAAAATATAGACTACTAATACAACCGGCAATGAAGTGGAAAATGGAGAAAGAATGATGGGGAGAAGAGAATGGAATGGAGTTCTAAGAACAAGGTGGTGTACAGCCCCTTGTGTACTTATGGTTAATGTGACTAAGTAGATCTCATTCTAAATCCAACCTCAAACAATCCACATCCAGTAACCTTGCATTAATACACTTGGCCAATCCATCTACTTGAAGTAACAAGAATGCTTCTGCCAAAGAGTCACCACCATTCCGAGGAAAATGAGAAAAGGAGAAGTAAGAAGCAAGAAAGGGCCTTAGTTAGAGGGAACATGTCTGTTTAGTTCCATAACTAGTGTTTGTAGCCCAGATGATTATTTTTTCTAAGGGATGTGCTTTGAATTCTCACTATTTTTTTTTTGCGTGAGAACCACACCATGCAAAAACTTATTTTTATTGGCTTAGCTTCCTTATAATGGAGCAATTTCAAAATGGTAAGAAAACTCAACAAGAAAACATCCAAGCACCCAAGAGAATAGCCAACACAAATGCATCAAATCCCTTTGAAGTCACACCCTTTTTAGTCCTTGAGTCCTTCCATAGTTTGAGAAATGCCCAATCACCAATTCATTAGTAGTTTTATTATTAAAGGAGGAGACTTTACAGTTCCAAGCCAAGAGAGACCATAGAAATTCATGGATACATGAACGACATGGACTCATTTTCTGTTATTTCAAAAGAACCATACCTTAGTATCAACATTATAACTCAAAGGTAAAAACCACTTATTAGCAATCAATAGAATACAGTTCATACCACCATCATGAGCACTTATTAGGTGACGAATCTAACAAAACAAAAACAAAAAAATAAAACAAACAGTTACACAAAGAAATGAGAAAGTATAAATGATGGTGCAAAACAAAAACAAGAAAAATTAAAGAAATTTGTAAAACAAAAATGTGTAAAACCAAAAACTTAAAAAGGAACTGAGGGCCTTGAAAGATTAGCAAAGGTGACCATCTCCCCCATGACTGAGTTGGAAGGAGGATATCCGAAATAGTGAGTAGGGTCGTCCCTTCTCAGAGGTATTATGTCCACTAGCTGTTCTAAATTCATGGAAAGGTTTGGTCTGTTGCACATTGACTAACAATCTCTTATTAGGGCTCTCAAGTTTGTATATGGTCATGGCCCCTAAAGGAAATATTACATGAATAATATAAGGTCCTTCCCATAGTGTTTGAAATTTTGTGCGTTGTGGCACATATGTGGGGTTCCAGTAGAGAACCTTATCTCCTGGTTGATAATTAACCTTTCGATGCTTCAAGTCATGACATTACTTGTTATATGCCTTGTGAAACTCATTTGATGATAGGGCAGCTAATTGATTTTCTTCTAGCATGTTTAAAGTTGCCAACCTTTGTTTCTGTGCTAAATCAAGGTTGAGGTGGAGGCCACAAGCCGTTGATAGTGTACGGAGCTCGATTTGAATCAGAAGCGTTGGAAGCTTTCCATACACTAACTCATAGGGAGAGTAGCCTATAGGGAGTTTCCAGGTGGAGTGGTATTCCCAGAGAGCATCATTTAGTTTAGGGCTCCAATCTCACCTATACTTGCTAATTGTCCTAGTTAATATTTTAGTGATCTCCCTATTGGTGACCTCAGCTTGTCTGTTAGCTTGGGGGTGATAAGGTGTAGTCAATTTGTGTTCAACCCCTAAGCGTTGCATTAACTTTCGAAAACTTGCACCTGTGAAGTGTGTTCATTTATCCGAAATAAGTGCATGTGGTACACCAAACCTATTTATGATTTGTTGTTGCACAAATCATGTAGCTGTAAATGATGTGCAGTCTTTAACAGCAACTGCTTCAGCCCATTTTGTTAAATAGTCTATGGAAACTACAATGTAAGCTTTTCCATTGGACATTGGTGTAATGGGCCCCATAAAGTACATTCCCCAAATTTCGAAGGGCTCTAATGGTTGAATCCATTGTTGCAGATCCTCCATTTTACAAGTCGTTCCCCCATCACGTTGATAGCGCTCACAAGATCGAAAAAATTGATGGGCATCCCAAAATAATGTTGGCCAGTAATATCCTGCAAGAAAGATATTAATAGTCATTCATCTCCCCACATAGTGATCCCCACAAGGGCCCTCATGAGCATCTTGGAGAACTCTTAGTTGGTCTACATTGAGCACACACCATTGAACCAAGCCATCAAGACACACTTTGTAAAGTTATCCATTGATCTCCATAAAGTACTTGTTTCTATGAAGAAACTGTTGTTTCTTTCTAAGGTCCAACTCTTGTGGTGTTTGTTGAGTAAGGAGATAGGTGAAAATGCTACTATACCAATTCATCTCTTTGGGTAGTTGGTTATTCACTACACCGACAAAGAGGGCTTCATCAGGAAAATGATCAGACATTACATATTCATCCTCTTTGTTGTCTCAACGCAACCAAGATAAACGATCTGCAACTATGTTCTCAGTGCCTTTCCAATTGATCATCGTTAGATCAAACTCCTATAGGATTACCAACCATCATATAATATGAGGGCTAACCATTGGCTTGTTCATGAGGAACCAGATTGCACTATGATCCCTATGGATGAACACTTTGTAACCTAACACATAGTGCCTAAACTTATCCAGTGAAAACACTACAATCATTAATTCTTTCTCTGTAGTTGTGTAGTTAAGTTGTGCACCAGCAATACTTCTACTTGCACAGTGGATGTAGTAAGGGTGTTTCTAGTCATCTAACTGTGTAAGTACGACTCCTAAGGCATAATTGGACATGTCAATCATCATGTGAAATGGTCTGGACTAGTTAGGAGCTTGTAGAATGGGAGTTTCTACTAGCTTTTGTTTTAGGGTTTGGAATGCTCATTCACATTCCTTGGTCCACTCAAAAGGTATGTCCTTCTTTGTTAGCTCTACCATTTGGCAATCTTGGAGAAGTTCTCAATGAATCTCCTATAGTAGCCAGTGTGTCCAAGGAATGATTGAATGTCTTTGACAGTTTCTGATTGATGGATGATTCCTTGGATGACCCAAATTTTATCTGGGTCTACCTCTATTCCTACATGTAAAACCTTATGCCCAAGTACTATGCCTTCTTGGACCATTAAATGGCTTTTCTACCAATTGAGCCTTAGATTGGTTTCTACACATCTTTCCAGCACTTGCTCTAATCAGTCCAAGGCTTGATCAAAACTTGTTTCATAGATGGAGAAGTCGTCCATAAAGACTTCCACTCTCTTCCCTATTTGCTGTTGGAATATGCTTAGAACTAGGCATTGAAATGTGGCAAGAGCATTACACAAGCCAAATGACATTTGTTTATACACAAACGTTCTCCAAGGACTGGTGAACGTTGTCCTAGCTTGGTCTTCTAGGGCTATCTGTATTTGGTTGTATCTGCTATAGCCATCCAAAAAACTATAATAGTGATGCCCTGTTATGGTGTCTAAGACCTGGTCAACAAATGGCAATGCAAAGTGATCCTTAAATGTTGCCATGTTCAGCAACATAAAATCTATGCACACCCTCCATTTGCCTCCCTTTTTAGGCACGATTACCAGAGGGCTAACCCATTCGCCATCAGCAATGGAATATATGAACCTAACCTTGAGAAGCTATTCTATTTCTTCTTTTACTACTTGCTTCAATTTTGGGTTCAATCACCTCTACGGTTGTTTTCAAGGTTTCATGGAGGGATCAGTGTAAATCCCATGATGGCATATCCTAGGATTTATTCCAGTTAATTTGAGATATGACCAGGTAAAGGCTTTTAACCACTTGTTTATTACTTTTAGCAGTCTTCCTTTTTGGTTGGAAGTAAGTCTTATGTTGATGATTACCAGTTTTCCATTTTCAAGGATCATATATTCCAAACTAGTGGGAAATGGTTTTAATTCTAGGGGCTCTTGTTTGAATTTTTCAAGAATTTCCAACTTCCCCCAGTTGATGTTTTCAAGGTTAAGGCTTGGAAGTTGGTAGCGGACTTGTTCTAGTGCATCTATGCTTTCGATGTAAGTGCATGTTATTTCCTCAGTTAGTTCTATGCACATGAGTGAGTTTCTCTCTTGATTAGTTATCAGCCACTGGGTGTCTTCTTGTCGTGTGGCTACTACATACATGGAATTTTGTATGTTAATGTCATGTGCACACTGGTTGCATGCAGGTAATGCTAAACTTTGCACAACCCATGATCTCTGCACGTAATTGTACCCTGTATCACTATATGCAATGCATGGAACCTTCTTCTTCTTGATCTTTCCAAAAGTGTTCTCCTTAGATATTTCCAGGGAAAGATCATGGATTCCTAAGCGTGCATCTATAGTACTTAGCCATGCCCTTCCCATTATGATTGGGAAGTCCCCTTTACCGTTATTCACTTGTATCACTAGGAAATCAACTAGGTACGACCACCCACAAATAGTGGTGATGATGTCCTCCACCAGTCCCAAGGGGACAGTGATGGATTGGTTGGCCAGCTCTAGGAGAATATTACTCTTCTTCAATGGAGGTAAGTTCCAGGCTTTGCACATTTCTTGTGATATTAAGTTGACTCCAGAACCTGAATCTAGAAGAGCTTTGCATGGCTCATTCCCAGTGATTTGGAGATAGATTAGAGGGCTTCCAGGATCAGAGAATTTCCTGGGAAGGTGGCCAGCCTTGATACAGTCAGTAATGACATGTGTTAACATGATCGTATGTGTTGAGATTGGTGTTTGGTTCAAAGGGAGCTTTGAAGCTTTATTTGATGGGGAGGCATTCATAGGTTCAACCACTTGTCGTTGTAAGGGCTTAGTTGGACTGTTCATTCTGAAGAAAGGTCTTTTCTTCATACAGTTGTTAGAACCAATAGTGGGTTGAGGATTTATAGCCCTTGTGGCATTACATTGCTGTAGTTGAGTAGGGAGTTCCCCTTGCATTGCTGGAGGGGATGGTAATGGAACTATTAGTGTGAGAGCTGCAGACAGATTTGAAGGATGGTATATTTGTGGGTTATCTCTCCTAGGAGAAGGAGTTCTATAATACTCATAGGCTTGGTAGTGATTTTGTGGTGTAACGTGACCAACAGAGTCACGTGGAGAGATTGGATGCTACACATAGTAGCCATATGGGTCAGGTTGCTGGTATGGGTATTGTTGCCTTGGTGGTGGCATCCCCCATGACTGTGGCTATAGCCACTATTGATGTTGCTCAACGGGTTGTGGTGGGGTTCCACTTGGATAATATGTTGAAGGTTGGTGGAACTGCCTTGGGTTACCTTGGGGATAAGGTAACCATCAGGGTGTTTGCCATTTATTTAGTCGTGGGTTGATTGCATACATCCTAGACTCTTGTAGATGTGAGATCACTGGGTAACATCCCTTAGGATGGTCATATGACATATCTTGCATCCACTATCATTGTCTGTGTCTGAATCCACAACCTCTTCTGTGATGGCAATTTTTCCCTTACCCTTGTTATGTGCATTTTCCACTTCTCTCTTTTTCTTTTTGTCGAAGTCACTGCCTCACTCCCTAGACTCCTCTACAATTTGAAGAACAGTTTCAAACCTACTATCTAGAGAGTCCCACATTTGGTCTACCTTTGCTAATACTTCTGATGTTAACTTTTGGAGGGGCAAAGTTTTCCTATTCACCATCTCTTTGAGTGGTGACTCTTCTTCCTCCTCACAAAATCTCACTCCTCTTTTTTAGAGGGAAGGATCTCGGTTGTATTCTTTCGTACTTTCTCTCTTTTGTAGCTCACCTTCTTCTTTGGCAACTTGCTTTAGCAATCTATGAATTTGATGAGACCTAAGCTTCGATAACCTTCCTTGGGCATACATCCCAAGGGTTCTTCTTGTTTCATGCCTAAGTCCATCCACAAGATGGTGTAGTTAATTCCACTATGAATAACCATGACCAGGGCAACGATGTAATAGTGCGTAATAGCGGCCCATGGTAGCATCCAAGGGTTCATGATTTCCTTGCTTCCATCCTTGGATTTTCTTCCATAGGTTAGACACTTGAGAGTATGTTTGGTACTTATCATTGAACAATTCTAACATTGTACTCCACCTCCGAATGGATTTCGATTCTAAGGACCGGTACAAGCTTTTAGCTTCTTTCACTATCGTCCTTGGGAACAACTTCAGTTTTTGCCATCCATTTTCTATGTTTTACAAGGCACATGCATCGTGGAATGCTTGTAAATGATTTTGAGGATCAACGTTATATCCCCCTTCAAATCATGAGATGTTGTTCATGTCTAACCTCATGATCTTACTATCCTTTTGGTGCCTTGTTGGAACTCTTACGGCCTCCGTTATATCTAGCATGCTTCTAGTTGCAAGTAGGGGTTCTTCATGATCATCTCATTCATAGTGTCTATGGTGTCTATGCGGTTTCCTACTCTCCCTTCTTCTATGCCTTGATTCTTAAGAGTGCCTTCGTCCTTATTCTCGACTGTCTCGTTGATGACTTTCACTTCGTTTTCCTTTATCCTCATAATTGGTTTCCCTATGACTGCATCTGGACATTGAAGGAGAGGGTGAAGATGACGATGAAGGTGAAAAAGAAGGAGAACCATCACCAGGATGGTTTTTTCTACCTTCTCTTTGGTGGTCTCGACCTCGATCGTGATCACGATTAGAACGTCCGCCCTTATCATGTGTTCATGTTTCTTTGTTGAACACTTCGTGTTCGTATATATCAGAACTAGGGTTGTGAATAGTGGAGTGGAGGTTCTAATACACCACCCCCTAACCAAAGTCAAGAGGAGGAACATCATTTTGTGGGGAACCTGTTGAGGTAGGTTCACCATCCTCAATTTCACTCAAAACGTGCAGAGTGTTATGGGGCCATGTACCCCTCAAAGATGTATGGTATCTCTCCTGTTGCAAGTCCCTTTGACATTGCACTTCTGTGGGATGATAGTCTCTTGAGTCATGATCGCATGCAACGTATTCTACATATAAAAGTAGCATGCCTATTCGTGTGAGAGCACGAAGGAGCATGTTGGGAACTGATCGGTTTGGAGGCAACACTATGTTACCCTCTAAGTCTCTCCAACACAGTTGTTCATCTTGGTGGAGAATAAAGGTGAAATCGGGCACATACTCATTAGGATGAGTATATACCACAAAAAATTGTTGAGGAACTGGGGAATCATTGTTATGTGTATTATGCCACCAACTGCCTCTTGCGTTAGTCCTAGGCGATGAAGTGCTCTTATGCAAAGAAGAAGACATCTTGTCTTGTTCGGTGTGGAATGTACTTTTGTCTCATCTTTCTTTGATTAACCCTAAGGGTTCGTTCTAACGTTTCAACAATATGAATGATTTCCTATATTCTAAGTAGTGCATAAACAACTAAGTCCTCAGCAATAACACCAATGATGAGTGGCAAGGTACCCCTACACTCAACCATATGAATACAAGCGTTTCACGCATGATCTAGTCGAACTCCAAGGACTAAGTGCTTATGCGCCTTAATGGAACACTCAAGGTTTAATCAGTCATTGTCTTCCCAAACTTACTTGTATTGTCACGGTTGTATGATTAAGTAAGCTTGAGGTATATGATTTTTCTAGCTTTTGTATTTTTTATGTCTTTTGCTAATAAAGGAGAGGGAGAGAGAACTAAGTGGCTAACTCACATTAACTATTCATTAACTAGTTTCTAAATGTTCCTAACACCAGTATCTGTTTTCACTTGCCATACACATCCTAAACCAGTGCAACACTACTAGGATTACCAAACGCTAATTGTTGCTAGGTTACTAAGTGCTACACCCATGCTCGAAGCGGTCGTACTATGTGTATTTAACTAAGGGGGTTGAAGGTTGAGAGAGATATTAATTAACTAGGAAAGCATTAAACAATAATTAATTACTAATTAGATTAATATGTATGCTACAAGGTTTATCATAAAGTTTGTCTTTATTGTCGTACACAAAATTGTGCTCAGGTACAAATTGCTCAAATAAAGATCCGTTCACTCTATGACTCCTACTGCAAGCACATAGAAATAATTCTAACACTAGAATGACAGAACTGCAAAAGTCTAGCTAAGGGTCTAAATCTAATTGTATGGGAACCAAGGGCACCGCCTATTATTTATAGAAGATGAGGTAGGATGAAATATCACGTGGTGGATGTGATATCGTGTATACAATATTATGTACGCGATATCGTGTATGGGATATCATGGTTCATCAGTATGGTTTAACTCATAGTGAGGTATATGATATTGATGTTGTATTGACCATTGTGCTCCTAATAAACATGAAGTGAAGGTAAAAGTTTCTAAATCTAAGTAACAGTAAAACAAATCTAAACTAGCATATGCAATGAGTAGTCAATCTTGATCTTCTAGTGACACCTTGGACTTTGTGCAACTACTACTAAGATTACTAAGTACCTCACTACTTGGTGTACCAAGTGATATTATTGCTAGGTTACCAAGTAGTTACACTTACATACTCAAGATCAGTCATACTCATTCCACTAAATGACATTAAAAGTAAATTGCAAGTAATCATAAACATTAACTATGAAAACAGTAAATAATAAACTAATTAAAAACAAAAATAAAAATAAGTGTTGTTGCAATGATGTAGTGTAATCTCAATCTTTATTTTCAGTCATGCAATGCATCCAAGTACTCACACTCAAATAGAGATTTTGTTCAATCACTTAACATCACATTATAGGCACACACTACTAAGTATTGAATTCAAGAAAACAAAATAAAAGAGTTTGGTCACTAAGCTATCAAATCTACTGTGGATTCATGCATCCAAGTGTTGTTTATTTAGGCTAGCACACATCCCGTGATATCATTTATATGATAATGTATGGTGAGATATGATATCATAACTATGATATCGTTGGCTCAAAATTTTTGTATTTATCATACCCCCACGACTGACTGAAAACTCATCCTCGAGTTAAAAAAAATGAGGATGGAGTTCCTTACAAAATTGGGAAGTAGATCTACATGACACTGACTTCTATATACATGACTCTCTAGTGCCACAGTGGAGTTTACAAAAATGAACATATGACATGACAACTTTGACAAATCATAAAAAACAAAATCTAGCAAGGTTGATTGTAGCCTTATGTTGTTCTAAGTGGAGGTGGCTCTTCCATAGGTTTCTTTCCCTTGTCATTAGGCTTTTTAAATTGGTACTTATTCAAGAGTGCCTACAATTTCTCTTCTTACATTCTTGTATTATGAACCATCCATGCTAATGAGCTAATGTTTGATGGATTTGGCACATTCCATGGACATGGCAGTTGTGGAAACATCTAATTAGCTTTAACGTACCACACCGCACAATATTGTCACTCTTCTTCAAAAGCTCAAGCCTTTTCTCTAAGTTCATGATAGTTCATTAATCTTTTGGTCAGATTCACTGCTACATCCTTTTGCCCCTAGTAACTAGCATTAACTGCTTTAGGTTATAAATTTGCTACTTGAAGTTTTTGTAGAGCATCTTTTCTATATGCAAACTCCTTCTCATATAAATCATAAGTGGTTGCTATTTGCTATTTTCGTTGATTTATGGACCCGCCTATTGTTAACATGGCCAAATTAGCATATTGGAGTTTGCTAATGCCATGTATTTTTTCAACTCTTCTATCTAAAGGTTTTTATTTTTCACTTCTGCTTCATAGGTTTAGGCCATGTTATCCAAGATGGATTGCCAATCAGGATTTTATGCTGCAACCAAACTGATTTTGGCCTTTGCCATTTGGATCTCTTTCTCATTTATCTATTTATACATGCACACTTAGTCTTAGAAGTGTTCTTTGACTCTTTCATGTTTCTTGGCCTCATTTTGCCACATGCCAATTTTGATAGCTAATTTATGTCTAATGACATGTACCTCCTCCATAAAGAGGTTTCTATTTTCTTTTACAATGCTACTCATATCCTAGTTGACCCTCATCAATTGCTTTCTCAATTGATGGATACTCTCTTTTGAGTGTTTTTCTACTTTTCTATTGTGGTCAACCTCACATTGTTTGTAGCGAGTTGTTTATTTTCTTCTTGTAAGGTAGCAAGTGCGTTGGCATGAGCATATGATTGGGCTTCGGCTACTAAAGCATTGAATACTACCTTTTCTTTCTCATCTACTATATCTTTTTTGCTCTTAAGGAGGAAATTGATTTACTCAGTTCTAAATTGTGCTATCTCATCTAGTGTTATGAACTGAGTTGGATCTCTCCTTTCTACTCTTAGGGCTACAAGCTCTTCTTGTAATTTGTGAATCTCATTCCCAACATGTTTTTCCCTGGTTTCATCCATGATTAATTTTCCTTGGTGGCTATTAATTTAGACTGTGTTGCAATGATATCACTAGAAATATTAAATAGATTAGTCATAACTTTTCCTATCTGCAATAGTTTATCCAATACATCTTCATGTTCTGTAAGAGTCAAAGGTAATAACTATCATTTGAGGATCTTTGGCTCTAGAAATATCAATTGGTGGAATAATAGGTACATTAAAAGATTCTTTAATGTGATTTGTGATCACTTCTATGGATCCTGATACATCATGGGGCTACATGACCACAATTATGGCTTTCTCTCTTGATTCAAGCACCACTTGGAATAATGCAGTGTTCACAGAAATCTGTTGTGACCACTGGGCCTCTCCTCCTTACTATAATGATATCTATCCACTAGCAAGATTGCTTAAAATGGTTGGCCTAATTGCATCATCAATAACTTTGAATAAATTGATCTCTTCCCTACTTCCCTAATTGATGGTTTCTACAATTTACTATAGATGACTCATTGAAGTCCTATAATCTTGTGGTGATAATGGTGGAACTTGTGGTTGTTATTTCTATTGTCCTATGGGTTGAGCAATCTACTTAGTGCCTAGTTATTCTTCTAATTGGTCCTTTTCAGAGGGCACTGGATTGAGCATTTCAACATATGAAGCATTTTGTACCTTCCTCAATGCATCATTTGTATACCCTTGGATACCAATTTGTTTACATAACTTCTAGATAAGGCAAGGTAATGGAAGTGTTAACTTCCTTGCCTTCTTTTCTTCAAACTACCTTTGGATTTCTGTGAAGTAGAGGTGAAAGATGTTTGCATTGAATTTTTCCATTAATATTGCACTTCCTCTAGCCACATATGTAGAGATTCTATTTAATATTTTTGTAGGAGATAGGTGACAAGTGTCAATTTTGAACTAGATCATTTCTTCTGTAGTCAATTTGTTGTATTCTTTATTTTCCTTGCCATACACCCACTATAACCATAGCTTTCTCGTGTTTGTGTCAAATCTAGGTGATATCTGTGCCACCTTTGCTCCTTGAGCAGGCACATTCAATACCTCTACAATTACCTTAACTAAGTAAGATATTGAGATTTCTTCAATTTTGACTATAACATCAACTCCTTGATTTTGCCAAAACTTAAGTGTTTCTCCTAGATACCATTCTCCATTGTTTATTAGAGTAGGACACAAAGGAGATGATTGAAGTTGGGCCTTAACATCTTTTGGAAAAAATTCCAAGAATGGACCAAAGTTAAGTTCCACAATTACTGTCAACATGATGGATTTTTCTTGAATTATTTGAAGGCATTCATGTGATAGTGTAAGCTATTGTCCCTAGATAGGTAATGGTGGAACATCTACTTTTGCTTGAGCAAATTTCTTTGTTGCAGGATTTTGTTCATAAATTCTCAAGGATTATGCTTCCTACTCTCCTTGTTCTACTTGCAAATTTTGCTCACTCACTTGCCCCCTTCCATGGCCTCATGATCTTTTGCTTACTAGTCATTGAAGTTCTCCTTGTGCTCCTCTTTTTGAGGCTATCTACAATCAATCAAGGGTTTGGAATTACTAGAATATTCTCATAAATGAGCAACAATTTGATACCCTACTCATACTCTTAGTCATATCAAGTTCTTTGTTCATTATGATTGTAGAGTTAAAAAAATTTTCAATAACAACCCCATTAGTACTTTAAATGAGTGGTATGATTAATTAGAAGTCTTCTTAAATTGGTTTTGGCCTTAACATGAGTGGTTTACTTTAAATATTCTTAATATGTTGTTTAAACTTACCCCTACAATACCTAAGGTTGTTAGCAATTTTGAAAAAATCAACTCAAATTTTCCTTACTAGCATCGCCCCCCAACAACTAAGGTGATCACTTTGAGATCACATAGATTTAAAAATATCACAGATTGAAACAATGATGAGTAAGTTATGGGTGCTAGAATTTGGAATCTCAAAGCTCTTAGTTGTAAAGAAAAACTGGCAACAATTCCCTTCTTATGAAATTCAGAAATGAAAACATTTTTGTAACTCCCCCACACTATATATAGTATTTATGTGTGTGATATCATAAATGCGACATCATAGATGCGATATCATAGGTGCCTACGATATCGTACATGTGATGGCACCATAGAAAAATCAAAATTTCTTAATGTTTTTCTTGGAAAAAATTGAGTCCCATAGGATGGTTGGAAGATATGCATCATGATGAAAGGGTATTGACATGGAGATGATGCTTCAATTGTAAAGAATGAGCGTTGAAAGTCTATGATTAAGGAATCTTGGTCTATGAAAGTATATAAGGTATTAATGAAATGGATGAGAAAGACAACATTGTTGTCTTGTTAGAACCAATAGTGTGAGTGATGTGGGAAGTATTTATTGTGATTTATTAGTATTGGAAGGTTCAAGATGATATGGAATCACTTGGCAGGTATAAGATACAATAGTTACACAAAGCAAGCTCCAACCTTAAATTCCCTCATATAACCATACCTAAAAGTGTTCTTAGACACTTAAGGAGTTGAATATAATGCATACCTATTTAGCAAAATACACATATTAGGACCACCAAATTGGAAAAATAACTCTATGTTACCTAAAATCATAAGTTATGATCATTTAAACAATGAGATGAAATGGTTTTAGAAGGGATTGCAAAAATATAGACATGAGGTATCTTACCATAGGCATAATAAATTCTTGTGTTTTATTAGTGGTTAACGTAATCATTAGCCTTTCTGTCCAAGATTAAAACCAAGTCTAGGCTACATTCCAATGACATCACATCAATTCATCTCTTGGAATTACAATCATAAGACTACCAATGTTACAAGGAGTATTTTCATTTGACATATTGTCTAAGGGAGGAGTTTTATTCATGGCACTTTATTTTTATTTTTACATTTCTAGTGGGACCCCTAAAAATTTATTCTATGCTCTTTTATTTGTCAACTGTGTCAACCTTTCTAAGGTAGCACTTATTTTACTCTAACTTCCATTTTTTGTTAGATCTACAAGGATATAATGCAACCTTAGTNCTGTGCAAATAATTAGTCTCTTATGACTTGATTTCATAGGGAAATTTTCACTTTATTGGGCTACATCTTACCTTTATTTAAATGTGTTTTATTAATGACGAAACATTATTTACAAATGGTTTTAAAACAAAGTATAAAAGAAATGGGAAAGATCGTAGAATTATGAAAATGTATAAAGAATGAAAAATATTAAAGACATGGAAAATTAAAGAAACAAGAAAGTATAGAAGAATGATAAAAAAAATGTAAAAGACTGTGAAAAATGAAAAGAATTTTAAAACAAAGAAAATAGAAAAATCCGTAATGTACCTATGGCTGTAAATGGACATCCCCATGACTATTATGAAGATCATGGAAATGGAAGATAGAATAAGTGGAAGACTAGTGAGTAGGTTAGGTAGATTTCTTTTAGTACTCATAGTATGGTTTAACTTGTTGGATGTTGACAAGGATAAACTTATGTGAGCTAGATGGGTGATGAATATGTAAGGCACTGAATGGATAAGTAGCATGTACTATGTATGGTCCCTTACAAAGTGTCTAAAATTTTGCCTTTTGGGATAAATGAATAGGATCATAATAGAGGACCTTGTCACCTAATTGTATGGTTACATTTCCTATTTGTGAATCATGCCTAAGCTTGGAACAGTGCTTGTGGAATTTCCTATCCATAAGTACTACTTGTCTATTTTCATCTAAAAGATTCAAATTCACTAGATATTCCTTTTGTACTAAACTCAAATCAAGGTTAATTTCACTTGTAGTAGCTAAAGTGTGAAACTCTGCCTAGATTAGAAATTTTAGTAACTTTCCATAAACTAACTCATATCGAGTGTACCCTATAAGTAATATCTAGGATGTTCTATATTCCCATAAAGCATCGTTTAATGTTGTACTCCAATCACATCTAAACCTACTAACTATCCTAGTAAGTATTCTAGTCATTTCACAGTTAATAACTTTAGCTTGACTATTTGCTTGGGGATGATATGGTGTTGTTAATTTATGATTGACCATAAGTTGTTGCATGAGTTTCTTAAAGTTAGCACCAACGAAGTGAGTCTTATTGTCTGATATTAGCATTCTAAGTACACCAAATTGATTCACCACATGTTGTTGAAAAAACTTGGCAGCAATTTTTGTTGTACAATATTTTACTATTTTTGCCTCTGACCACTTTGTGCAACAATCCATAGTCACAATAATGTATGCTTTTTCATTTGACATTGGCTGAATGGATCCCATGAAATCAATTCGCCAAATATCAAAAGGTTCTAGTGACTGTATTTAGTATTGTGGTCCTTCATGTCTGGCTATAATTCCTCCATCTCTTTGGCAACATTCACATGATTGGGCAAAGGTGTGTGCATTTCTGAATAGAGTAGGCTAGAAGTAGCCTACTATTATTAATTTAAGTGTTGTTCTACGCCCTGCATAGTGGCCACCACATGGACCTTCATGAGCATCTTGTAACACTTTTTGCTGGTCATAAATAGGTACACACCATCTAACAAGCCCATATACACAAATTTCATACAAGTTGCCATTTATTTCCATGTATTTTTTAGATTTTTGAAGGAATTATTCATTTTTTTCCTATTCCATTCAATAGGAAGCTCTTTGTGTGGTGAGATACATCAGGTACTATTTAGTCCATGGTTGTTTTATTGAATTTATAGCCTTTGCTATTCTAGTGAAGAGGTCCTAATTGGGAAATTGGTCTAATAATGATTCTAATTAGTTGTTTGTCTCCCATTTTAACCGTTATAAATGATCAACTACAACATTTTCTATCCCTTTCTATTAATCATTGTGATGTCAAAATCTTGAAGAATCACAAGCCATCTAATCACTCTAGGGTTGACCATTGGCTTATTCATTAAAAATTGGATGGCATTATGGTTAGTGTGGATACTAATTTGATAACTAAGCACATAATGCTTGAATTTTTCAAGTGTGTACACCATGACTATAAACTCCTTTTTAGTTTTGGTGTAGTTTAATTATGCTTTGGTGATGCTCCTACTAGTATAGTGTATGTACTATGGTGTCTTTTGATCATCAAGTTGTGTCAATACTACCCCAAGTGCATAATTGGGGGCATCAGTCATGATATGAAAAGTCCTTGACCCATTCGAGGCTTGAAGGATTGGTATGTCAACTAAATTCTATTTCAAAGTTTCGAACACCTTTTCACATGACTCAGTCCACTCAAAAGGTGCATTCTTCTTTGTAAGTTATATCAATGATTTGGCTATTTTTGAGAAGTTTTCAATGAATCTTCTATAGTATCTTGTATGGCCTAAAAAGGATATTACATGTTTTACTATATGTGGCCTTTGAGTGATATTTTGGATGACTTTGATTTTTTCAAGGTCTACCACTATATCCTTTTGGAAGATTTTGTGTCCCAGTACTATGCTTTCCTAGACCATAAGATGTCTCTTTTGCTAGTTGAGCTTTAGATTACTTTCAACACATCTTTTAATTACTTGCTCCAACTGATCCAGGGCTTGTTGGAAATCTAGCTCATATATGAAGAAATCATCCATGAAAACTTCAACACCATTTCCTATCTACTTTTGGAACATGCTTAAAACCAGTCTCTAGAAGGTTGTTGGCACATTGCATAGACCAAAAGGCATTTCTCTATAAGCAAACATTCTCCATGGGTTGGTGAACATGGTTTTCTTTTGGTCCTTAGGTGCAATGTGGTTTGATTATATCTATTGTACACATCCAGAAAATTATAGTACTCATGTCCTAAAATTGTGTCTAGGACTTGATCAACAAAGGGTAATGGAAAATGATCCTTAAACATGGTTGAGTTCAACAACCAGAAGCCTATGCAGATGTGTAGTTTGCCTCCCTTCTTTAAAACTATCACCAAAGGGCTTACCCATTCACTATCTGTAATTGAATAAATGAATTATGCCTTTAGCAACTTTTTAAATTCTTACTTGACTACCTCCTTGAGTTTAGGATTAAGTCTTCATTGAGGTTGGCATTTTGGTTTGATTACAAGATTAGTGTAGATATGATGTTGGTAGATTTGTGGATTAATTCCTATGATCTCATCATAAGACCATGTGAATGATGTGGGCCATCTATTAAGTATTTCCAGTAGTTTCCCTATTTGTTCCTTGTCTAGCTTGGCATTAATAATTACAAGCTTCTTATTGCTTAGAAATGTGTATTCTAATGTTGCCAATAGGGCCTTTAATTCCAATGGTTTTGGTTCCATTATGTCTGGGATTTACAAGTGTTCCTAATCTATTTCTTTCTCCTGATTGTTCTAAGGGTAAGAGTGTCTTTTCCTTAAGTGTTCCAACATATCTATTTCTGCTACATAGGTATTGATGATCTATTCTTCTGGTTCCATTTACTTATAAAATTGGATTTCTTCATTGGTAATCAACCACTAGGTGCCTTCTTGTTGGATGGCTACTATGTACAAGCAATTTTGCATACAACTTATTTCTATGCATTGATTGCATGCCTTAGTCTCTTTTCATTAAATGGCCCAAATTCTTTGCACATAATTACACCCATGATTGTTGTATGTGACACATGAAACTCTTTGTCTATGTTTGATTCTGGCTTCATCTTCCTTGGAAAATTCCAAGGACGAATCACAAATTCCAAGCTTAGCATCCATGATGCTAAGCTAAGCTCTTTCCATGATAATTGGAAACTCTCCCTTGTTTTTCTATACATGAATTACTAGAAAATTAGTGGGATAAGACTAGCCACTGATGGTGGTAATTACATCATCCACCTGTCAAAGTGGAACAATGATTGACTAGTTTGTTAGCTCTAAATGAATGTTACTTTTCTTTAGTGGTGGGAGGTTCCAAGCCTAGTACATGTCTTGAGATATTAGGTTTCTAGACCTAGAATCTAATAAAGCTTTGAAAAAAAATTTCCTACTATTTGGAGATAAATCAAGGGACTTCCTGGATCAATTATTTTCTATGAAAGAGGCCCTACCTTGATCCAATGGGTTACTATTTGTGTGAGCATGATAGTTGTGATGCTTGGACTTGATGAAGTTGAAAGCCTAGTGCATTGGGAAGGACTTGATATGGATGGGATGAAGTTAGATATGTTCCCCATTTGTTGAGTCTTCTTTGGCCTCATTCTGAAGAATGATCATTTCTTGGATTGAGACTCATAAGTAAACTTCCTCTCATGTGTATTAACTACCCTTGTAGCACTTTTTGGCTAAGGTTGTGATGGAAAGTTCTACTACATAACAGAAGGTGGCAATGGTGGCATAGGACTAAAGTGTTGAGTCGTAGGTCCAACTATTGGTGGATGCATATATAAGTTGGAATCAATCCTTGGCAGTATCGATTTATGGTATTTTGCCAAATAATATTGTGGGGTTTGAACATTTGCATGATCAAGCAAGATTGGATGTTGGACATAGTAACCACAAGGATCTAGTTATCAATATGGATACTGTTGGTGTAGTGGTGGCATGGCCCATGATTATGGTTGTTGCCACTACTGATGGTAGTGCTCTTGTGGCTGTAGCAAGGCTCCACTAGGATAGTACATTAGTTGAGGTTGTCACTTGTAGTTACCTTGATGATAAGGTAATTGTTTAGTTATCTAATTTTGAATAAATCATGGGTTAAGTGCATATGCCCTAGTTTCTTGCAGATGTACCATGATTAGACAACATCCCTTAAAATGTTCATACTAGCACACAATGCAACCTTCATCATCTATGAAGATACCTAGCTATTGAATTAACTTCGCCCTTTTGTCCAAATTTCCTTTTCTTCTTTTTGTCTCTGCCTTTGTTAAGTGCTTGTTCTACTTTCTCCTCCATAATCTTTAGTGTTGTTGTACATCATTCATCTACCAAATCCCACATTTTTTCTTCCTATGCTACTACATCGGCAATAGATTTCTGAATTGGTAGCATATCTTTTCTAACGACTTGATCCAAGGTTTCTTCCTTTTGGGTATCACATACCCATGCATCTCTTTTTCAGATTGATGGAGCCCTATTTTATTCTTTAGTTGATTCCCTTTTTTTAAGTTCTTCTTCTTCTTTTGCCACTTGATTGATGAGCCTTTAAATCTGATGAGTGATTAATTCTGATAGTATTCCTTGGGCATAAACCCCAAGGGTCTCTCTTATTTTGCTTCTCAGCCCATCTATGATGTGCCTTAGTTGTTCCTTTGATGAAAATCCATGGCATGGACATCTGTGTAACAGTGAATAGTATATGCTCATTGCTACATCAAGGGTCTCATGAATCCCTTGTTTCTAGTTTTGGATTTTCTTTCTTAGGTTTAACACTCATGAATATGTTTGATATTTATCATTAAAAATTTCAAGCATGATACTCCAGCATCTAATGGATTCAAGTTCTAGTGACTTGTACTAGCTTTCTGCTTCCTTCACAAGTATTCTAGGAAACAACTTCAATTTTTGCTAATCACTTTCTATCTTTTGAAGGGCACAAGCATCGTGGATGCTTGAAGGTGATGTTGAGGATCAGCGTTGTAACCTCCTTCAAACCTGGGCATGTTATTCATATCTAGCTATTTAATTCAACTATCTCTCATGTGTCTGGTTGGTATGTAAACTACTTCTTGAATGTTAATCATTTTCTGGGTTACCATAAGGGGTTCATCATCATGATCAGGTTCATAAGCTCTCTGGTAGCAGTGACCCATTTTATGCTTGTGCCTCTCTTGGTCCTCTTTTCTCTCTCTATGTCTTCTTCTTTCATACTCATCATCTTTTAAATCAGAATACCTTGAGTATTGGTCATGATGACCATGAACTCTTCTCTTTTTTCTATCAATATCTCAGTACTTGTGCTATCTCTTATCATTGTCCTCTAATGATCATGATGAAGCAAAGGAGGTAGTAGGAGAATAGTGCCAATTGGTTCTCCTTTCATGACTCTTGTGAGTTTCCTTGTAGGGCTTAGTAGGATCCCTTGGCCTAGAGTCCCACTTATATCTTGAGTTGGTATCCTTCCGCTTGTGTGCCTCTACTAGAGTATAGTGAAGTTGAGCTTTAACAGGTTCTTTTAGTCTAATGACAAGTGTCTTTGATGGCTTCTCAAGGTTCTAGTGGAGTTGTTCCTAAAGAAACTGATCAACATCAAGCTCTTCTATGCTAGTAGATGTGTTCACTTGCTTTCCTTTAGTATGAGCATGCTTGATTTCCATAGCAGTATCTCTTTTTATCTGCTTCCTTGTAGGTTCATAGGGTCCAATCATGTGTTGAGTCACATGATACCCTTCTTGAATCTAGTCCAAGTACATTCATATTAGAGTAGTTTGTAGCATGGTTAGTGTTGCACATTCGGAAGGTAGAACTATGTTGCCTTGCATATCTCTCCACCTCATTTATCTATCTTGATGGAATATGAAGGTGAAGTCTGGATGATATGGATCAGTGTGAGCATAAGTAATTTGTGTCTACATTGGCATTCCCCAGTCTTATTCATTAGTAATTCTATCACTACTCCTTCTTGTATCCTTGGCATGTGATGATTGATCATTATGTGAAGCCATGTTATCGTTTTCTGATGGTTTATGTTAAGTGTGCTTTATATTAAGGTTGTGAAAATTATATCTAGGTTCTGATACAATGAACTTTAGAAACTTAATTACTTAGTATAACATTGACTTATCTTGACCAACAACGCCAATGATGAGTGGTGGAGTATCCAACACACAACCATACGAGATACAAGTATTCATGCGCAATCCTGGTCAAACTTTGCAAATAAGGCAATGTGATTGTACCAATAATTAGTTAGCATTCACGATTCTTGTCTTCCCATGTGAGCTAGTAAAATCAATGTGTACGATTTAACTCATGGTGAGGTATATGATAGTGATGTTGTATTGATCATTATGTTCCTAATAAACATGACCTGAAGGTAAAAGTTTCTAAATCTAAGTAATAGTAAAACAAATCTAAACTAGCCTATGTGATGAGTAGTCGGTCTTGATCTTCTGATCACACCTTGGACTTTGTGCAACTGGGATTACCAAATACCTCACTACTGGGTATACTAAGTGATAGTACTATTGGGTTACCAAGTAGTTACACTTCCGTACTCAAGATCAATCGTACTCATTTCACTTAATGACATTAAAAGTAAATTGCAAATAATCATAAACATTAACTATCAAAATAGTAAACAATAACCTAATTAAAAATAGTAATAAAACTAAGTGTTGTTGCAATGATGTAGAGTAATCTCGATCTTTATTTTTGGTTATGCAATGCGTTCAAGTACATCACCCTCAAATAAAGACTTCATTTAATCACTTAACATCACACTGTGGGCACACAGTGCTAAGTACTGAATTCAAGAAAACAAATTAAAAGAGTTATGTTACTAAGTTATCAAATCTACTACAGATTTGTGCACCCAAGTATTGCTTATATAGCCTGGCACACATCTCGTGATATCGTTTATACAAAAACGTATGGTCAGATACGATAATGTATCTACGACATCGTAACTGTGATATCGTTGGCTCAAAATTTTTGAACTTATCAACATGATACCAAGGTGAAAGAATCTAAGGCTAACACAATGTTTTTAATAAAATCCTTATATTTCAAGGTAAGAAATTCAAAAATTGAAATAACTAAAAAACATGTCATATTCCATTGTTTCCTTGAAAGATCATAATTGTGATGACATAAGAAACACATACAGTTCATTTTAAATATCATTAGAGTGGCACATCTTATATTATTTTTATCTCTATTAATCATGAATCTACACTAACTCTTAAACTTTGGGATTTTAAACACAATTAAATAAATATATAAGCCAAAAAAGAATGTTGATAACAATTGAGACCTTTTGCCCAAGGGTATAACATTATGGTCAAGGCACTCACCTCTTAGGTGGGAAGTTGTAGGTTCAATTCCTATCATGTATTTGAAGCTTTATTATGTCCAAAGACCAATAGGATCTATTGGACTATGACTATTGTGTCCAGATGACCATATAATGGGAACTTGTTTACGGTTGCCTCATCTCTCCATTGAGAATAACTCCTTCATCCATGGCAACATCAGATAGACCTTCACCCCCTACCAGGGCCAACAGCACCAACCCCTACCCACATAGGAGGGACCACACCCTTGAGTAGAGTAGGAATCAACCTTCACCCCCTACCAGGGCCAATAGCACCAACCCCTACCCACATAGGAGGGACCACACCCTTGAGTAGAGTAGGAATCAAACCCCTTTAGTTACCCTTTCAATGAGGGACCAACAATAACATAAGGTGATTAAGATAGTATGCCTTTTCAATGAGGGACCACACCCTTGAGTAGAGTAGGAATCAAACCCCTTTAGTTGCCCTTTTCCATCTCGATTACCAACAATAACATAAGGTGATTAAATAGTATGCCCTTTCAATGACCAAGTCTCTTTAGGGGTTCTCATCTTTCATACAACCGCCATACACTTTTATTTTTTAAATGCTAAAAAATGAGAAAAGGAGGTCAACACCTAACATAAGGTGATTAAATAGTATGCCCTTTCAATGACCAAGTCTCTTTAGGGGTTCTCATCTTTCATACAACCGCCATACACTTTTATTTTTTAAATGCTAAAAAATGAGAAAAGGAGGTCAACACCTATGGGTGCTGGTGTTGAAAAAGGCGAAAAGTAATAGGGAAGGGGCATTCCGAGAATCGAACTCGGGACCTCTCGCACCCAAAGCGAGAATCATACCACTAGACCAAATGCCCTTCAGGCACTTTGTGTTCTTATCAAATTTATTCATGGAATGCAATATTGATAGCAAGTAAGTATGCACGTCCGACCAGGTCGAAGCTTGAGCGGCAATATATCGTAGCCATAAATGTACAAGCGTTTGAATTTGCCATCGCAACACCCAGCAGCCGAAGTCGCCAAGCAAGGCTACTAGTTTTGATCAGTTTGATGGAGCCAGCAGGCAGGGGCGGCAGCACCATTTCTGATCTGCCAGGTGATATTCTGGAAAGAATTTTTAAACGCGCCCTTACTTCCGTCACAGATGCACTGTTCATCAGCACAGTCTGCAGGTCGTGGATGAAAATCGTTCGTTCTAGTGATTCTCTGAAGCAGCACTGTGCCAGTCAAAATCCATGGCTCTTCGTGGTCTCCGACGGCAGCAGCGTCATGGCCTTCGACCCCGGTTGCTGCCAGTGTTTCTCCGTGACGCAGCGGCAGAAGCTGATCAGCAAGATCCAACTCCAAATCGGGGAAGGAGACGGAATTCTGTGCCAGAGTATAAACGATCGCTTTCTATTCAAGTCGAGGTTCCTCACCTCCTCTTCGCAGTTGTAGGTACAAGCTCCACCAATCCCCGCGAATGAAGCCATAGTGACGACTGCTCTGTTTGTGAAAAAACTGAGCAAGATTGTCGTGTTGGAGCGGCGCTTCGACCTTAGAATTCTAGAAATCAAAGAAGGCGCATGGTGCAGTTTCCCTTTGCAGCCCTATTTCGGGTCTTATGCAGCGCAGGGCATTGTGGCCGGCCACATGCTCTACCCCTGGAACTCATATTCCTTCTGCTGCTTCGATCTTGAGTCGCAGCAGTGGGATGAACACATTTTATTTTAAGCTGCCTCTGGGGATGCAACGTTGGAAGATAACGCTCGTCAATGGAGGAAATCATCACGGGCTTCTCCTGGCATGTCAGGCAGTCTCTGATAATAACGGACGCAGTCAATATGTCGGCCGAGTACGATTAGCGGTGTGGAAAGGGTTGCACGAAGAAGCCCGCCATAAGGAAGGGGACCCGGAATTTCGCACAGAGGTTCCTTGCGTAAAGATGAGTATGATGCCCAGTGATATGTTACGCAGGTTCTTTTGTGGAAAGGCTCTCAGCAAGAACTGTGCCGGCATGGATGGCGTCGTCTATTTTTGCAGGCGAGATGCGAGCGTTGTGGCTATGTATGACCTGTGCCTCGATGAGTGGAAGCTCGTGCCGCCTCCTCCTTCAGCATTGTTGTTGTTGGGTGAAAAAAAATTGCATCGGATCAAAAGGGAATTTAGTTGCCGGAGTGTCGACATGGATGAGCTGATGCTGGATGCAGTGAATGCTTGATTTTAGAGTGCTCTTAATGTTTCTTTGTTTACGTCACAAGTTTCATTGGCAGGTGGAGACCGAGATCAAATGTTTGTCGCCTGCCTTGATAAATTAATAAAGAACAAGCTATTAGTATTAAATATTCAACTCAACTACCTACAGACGATGCAAATCTTTGATGCTTGTGCTGGGCATATTCAGATCTGTGCAAGTTCATTAGTTTTTTTTACCGAGGGACAATGTGCTTTGTTCTTTATGTGTCTCCCCTGATAACCTCGTTGGTGCATGCACTGGGACCACCATTGTTTTCCGTTTCATCCATTAAAAATATTTTAATAGTAATAAAAGAACTCTGAAAATTATGCATTCAGTGGGGCTTCCCTGCTTTGCAGAATTCTTAAATCCATATTTATTTGCTATTAAATAAATGTACAAAAATCTCTAATTTCAATTTCAGTACTGCGATTTATTAGCTATAAATATTCATTACAGGTAACAGCCCATGTATCCATGAAATCGCTCATAACAATTTTGACGGCTCAAAGGGATGCAGAAGGAGGAGTAGTGTAGTACACATTCGCAAATACCTTGCAGGCTTATTGACAATGCGTAGAGTAGTAAACTAACAGCTCATGACAAACCCAATGAGCGGTGATTACTGATGGTTTAAACCATTAACAAATCCAGATCATGTCAAGAGACTCCACGGCCAAATCTACAGACTGTACAGTCGGTAGCAAACAAATGAGAGACAGAGAACTTATCATGGCCACCGAGAACGGGCATGGCAGCGCCGATGTTAACAGGGCTCCGGTAGCCAGGCGCATAGGTTTGGCCAAGAACACCGGAAACATGAGGCGTGACATGATAGAAGCTGAAACGCACCTCCAGATGTGCCAGGCAATCCTGGGCATCCATGCCATAACCATGCACTCTGCTCTCCTTCTGCGTAACCGGCACCACCCTGGCACTCACGGAGAAGGCCTCGCCGTCGATCCTGACGGCATTGAAGGGCTCCAGCCGTCGGATGGCCAGCCCGGTACTCTGCCAGGCACCGCCGTGGCCGGCGGGCAGCTCCAGGTCATTGTCGTCTAAACGGATGGTCATATGGTGCTGCCGCGGATCCCAGCGGACCAGCCTTTGAGCGCCCACGTAGAGTCGGCGACCGTCGGGTAGCAGTATGGCCAGCGCCTGTACCCATGTGAAGTCACGCCGGCCCCTCACCGGACTCGATTTCCCGATGAAGTGCGCGTTGATGTGCAGTTGGGAGTCGGTGAATAGACAAAAGTCTCTGTCCTTTTTGCCGTGAAAGTAGAACGTGATGCCGTCTCCTCCTATGAATCGCGGATCTTGGCACACCGCTCCCGGCTTGTCGCATTCTGCCCAAACAAACCAAAACCACTACACGATTTAACACTTCACAGTCATCCCAGTGTCTTCACTTTTTAACATTAATATGAAATTTCAGGGCTCCTGTACAGGGACAGGTCAAATGCAACTTAGAACCATTGGCGCGGTCCTTTACGGTAAAATTGTAAAAACAAGATCGGAGGGAAAATTCCCACGGCTTAGAATGGACCATTTGAATCCAACGTTTTTCCTCTTAGAGTCTTGGACAAACATCCCAAAGTTTCCTATTCTTACAGTGAAACAAAGTAACAAACTAGAACCCGCATATGAAAAGTTATGAACCCAATTCTGCAAATAATTGCTACAAGAGAGATGCAGTTGAAGCCCTTATCAGAAAACGGATCAATGTACGATAAACGGAAAGGGTAAAAAAGGGAAAAGGAAAACAGCGCAATGGACGCGCTAATGAATAACCACACCGAATGCTTGCCATGGTAATTCTCAAAAATATTCAACCTTAGGTCCAGTAATCTTAGTGCTAAAGATGATTATGCATCAATGTAATGAGTATAAGCTATTGACTACAGCGAGTGGGTGTAAAGTCTACCGCAAATGGGTTTGCAGAGTTTGCAGTCAACTTGGCACATGGTTGGGCAACCAGGCGGGCAACGGTGAGGGATGCCGTAGCATTTGCCATAGTAGGGGTCTGCGCAGCTTGCTTTCCATGCCTCGGCTTCGCTTGTTGCTGCTGCCAGTAGCAGCATCATCAGAGCAACTACCACGGTAGTTTTCGAACTCATTGCTTTCGACTTTTGATGAGCTTCTTGTCGATGGTCTGTCATTTATGTGTGAAAATGGTGGTGGTGACTGGTGAGTAGCAGGGATCACGTGGACGCCTTATGAAAGACAGAGCTTCTAGTTATTTTTATGACGGTATCTTGTGCAGGTCTTGTGACCTTGTTGGTGACCACATTAACTGGACGAATCCGTGCCTAAGATTGAAAGAAAGTGTTGGCGTATGACCTGTGATTTTGTTGGATTCAGCAGGCCAGAACCTTGTTTGCCCTTTGATTTTGACTTGCATGTGGTATGGGCTGTCCACGAGATTGAAACAATAGTAAAATGTAGCCACTTGATGGAGAATCATTTACCTGCAGTGATCTATGTTGATGGTTTCGATGAATGTAAAGGTAATGGTTCTGGAAATTAGTGGAACCTGACATTGTTACGTAATCAATTAAACTCCTGTCTGGTATGTGAAGTTCAATGGAAGATAAGTGATTGGATATGGATAGACTCATTGAACTTGTTGCCATATCCTTTACTTTTCTCAATGCTTCTAATCAAAAGATGCTCAGAGAAAAGTCATTTGAGCTTCTGTAGCAACCTAACCTAGTTATAAAACAGACAATTATGTAAGAGCATATCAGTTGGGTTGAATGTCATTGATTAGAAGCTAGAGAAAAAAATTCCAGGCTCCAAACTAGTGAACATGCTCACAAGGATAGTTAAATTTTTTTAAGCACTATTTATTATTGATGTATGAAGATGTTTAGGCTAATCTTTTGAACAACAATGTAAGCTAAGGCCCATGCATAATAGCTATGCAATAAGGGAAATGAGAATGTGAAAACGTAAAGAAGAATGTAAAAACAGAAGGCTATCTAAAAAATGTCCAAAAATGTACAAAGGAGATGAGTTTGTATTATTTATGAGTTTCTATATATAAAAACCAACAATTTCTCTAATAAAAAAGCAAGGTAATAGAAGGATTAGCCATCCTCTTAGTGAAATAGTCTGAAAATCCATTACTTTGGCTACCTCAATCAAAATAGTACTTATTGAGAAGAGTTGCACTAGATTGACCCACCATCGTTGTAAAAATATTGAATACTAAGATTCAATATTCAAGTTTTACTCCAAGCATGTAGTGGTATGCTATGGTAGAATATTTTCTACATTGTGGATAGGAGATAAGTAAATATCTACTATAAATAAAATAGTTTTTAGCATAATGATATGGTTTCATTTATCATAGATACCTTCATAAATATGGTTTCTAGTACAATGTATTGCTATGGCACATATTGATATCATAGAAATATGGTTTTGTATATTTTATGAATTCAAAGGCATTTTCACTATGTATTTTTCATGCATTCAAATGCGTTCTCATTTTCTATATGTTCAAAATGCACTTTACATCAGAAAATACCTATCCTCAACCTATTGCATAATAGGAGAGAGAGATGGTCAATAGCTCCTAAAAGGGAAGGTAAAGAGAAGGTGATCCATTATTGGTAACCAGAATGTTTCTATGTTGCATTGCCACAATAAACCTATTTGTGAATCCCCTAATGTTGCTTCTTTTATAACCTATTTATTATTTTTTATTTTTTGAAAACCTTGGTTTAAATTGATGATTAATTATAACAAATCATAAAAGTAGCTATAAAGAGGTAGCAACAAGTAATTGCCTTATTAAAAATCATTGATCTATACTCAAACACATTATTACCTTACTAACTAATTGTAATACAACACAGAATAGCACAGTTGAATTAAACATATTGAAAAGAAGTAATATTTAAATGACCACATACAATAAAATGTCTTTATTCACAAGGAGTTCCAATAGTGCAACTTGAATTACAAAACTTCTTAAAATGTTTATATACATTATATAACTTTGATATTAGACCTTATTGCATTTATTAGGTAAGAAATGTAAATTTCATAGTATTAAAATGTTTCATCAATAAAATGATAGTCAAAATAATTATATAAGAGTAGTTAATTACCTTAAAAATCATTAGTTTACACTTTTGAAATTAAACCTATTAAGAGGAAGTAATCATTAAATTGCAACATACAAGGCAATCAAGAAAGAGAAACCTTGATCCTTCAACCAAACTATATTATAACCGAACCCTACAACATTTTCCTTTCCAATCCCTCAAAGCCATGATGGCTTGAATAAAAAAGTAATGAACACTAGTTAGTCTAATTCAAGTAACCAACAACAAAAGAGGATATTAAAGATAAATCCAAGTACTAAAAATTCCCTACAACCTACTTGTTGCTCTATAACATGTTGCTAAGGGAAGGGCACATCATGTCAAAGTACTTGTAAGAATAGATGACCACTCACTTCAAACACATACAAGCCCTTACGGTGGATCCTTCATAGTGAGTGGATGAAGATCTAAAGATCCCAAAATGGTATCATGCCAATAAATTTTGTTAATACCATGAGACTCTAAGGCATGATATACACAACTACAATGCATTGAAAGATGGCATCCAAGCCTTGATTGACAAAAAGAAATAGTCTCCAACTTCCCTACTTAACTTGAGAACTAGTCATTGTAAATCTTCCCAAATCCATTGGAAACTTGCAACATATTAGTATTTCACCATGAGAATCAGTCAATTCAAAGACCCAAGTGGTAATGTGTTATCAATGCTTTGTCTGAAAAGAAATCTTTACTCCTTAGTAGCCAAATCACCCATAAGCTTCTTTCATGGTGAACTGGCTAGCTCTTATTCCTCTTCCATTATATCAAAAATCATTTCAACAACAATAGAACAATAATAGGAGAACTATCTTCATTATGAACTATCCTCTATCTTCTACATATGGTTCTTTAATGTCTAATTCGTTTACTTCTGTATTAATAGCTACAACATCTATGACACCATATCTTAACAACAACATTATCTCTACTTGTCAAATAGAGAAAACATTTGAATTGAAATAGAAAACACTAATTTTTATTAACATGGATTCCCCTCCATCTTTTTCATCTCCTCCATGAAGTAACAACAAAAGGATTTCTTTGTCATTAATTGTTATTTATCCTTTAGCTCTATGTTAGCTTTAGTACTTCTAATATCTCAATCTTCCCTTGTTTTGTTACGTTATTCATCTATTTCTACCAATGCAAGGGTATCATCTCATCATATGCTTCCCATGCATGAAGTTCATGTCCTAACAAGGAGTTAGCAGAACTCTTTGCTACAAGAAAAATCTCTAGTTTCTCAACACAAATAAGTTCCTAAGCTATCTAACAAGAAGACTTTTATTCATTCTAATTCTCCTTTAATGCAAACCTGTTAACCTCAAACTATTGTTCTTTCATTACTATCTCAAATGTCTATGAAGAAGAATAAGGCCTCATCTTAGATTATTGTTATGATCAAATTTAGAAAGACTAATATTTCCCTTATTGACCCTATCTCTGCTTTAACAAAGCATTATCTTGCCTTAGAGCATTTGTTGAAGAATAACATTGTTGAAGAATGGGATCGTTCCTATCATAACTAAGTTTTTTCTTCGATCTATTATGAACTTTACTTTTCTTTATTGAACAAGCAAAGTATAACCTCTAATAATTTTAACATCCCAATTGTTTCTTATCTTGCTCAATCACTTATCCCTTCACCTATTCTTATCGCTAACAAACCATCTATCTTTCATATCCCCAATGCTTCAAAACCTATTATATTCTACTTGAAGCCTTCTATCACATTTCAATACTTAGGCTTTAGTGAATATAATGCCTTCAACAAGACTCTAGTTGAGGTTTACAAATTTGATTCATTTCTGCATTCCATTTAGAGACATTTCAACTAAAGCTAGTTTTTGTTTGTTGTAGCAACACAAGTTTGTCTCTTATTTATCTCTTGTCTTTATTCACAAATACACTTCTTTTGTATTTTTCTTTCTTCTAATTTTTAGTTTCTTTCATCTTGTCCATTCTATAGTATTCTATAGCTTTCTATTTATCTAGCTTATAATTATCCCTGCTATGTTATTTCTATTTGCAAGCTATTCATCTTATCCAAGAATGGGGGCACTTATATTTTGAATCTCTAGTAATTTGAAATTTTAGTATAGTGAATCTTTAGTAATCATTACTAAATGAAAAGAAGTCAAAAAATAATGGTGAAAGTTTCTATAGTCATCATGTAATGACAATAAGCCAAATATGAACCATTCTATATGTATAATTATAGTGTGAATTTGTAAGACATTTTGCACATTTTGCCTTATTTTGAACGTAAAATACTTTTAAAAATTTGAAATGCAAGTTTCAAAAAAATTGAGAAATATTATAAATCCTGTCATAATGACTTGTAATATTTTTTCAAAATATCATTGATTAATACAATTAGTTTAGATATTATTACATAAGAAAGGGAGAAGGTAAAATCATTAACTATATTTGCTTCATAAGAGGTTTAACCAATGGCTCTAACTTCCATGCATATAGGAAATCCCCTTTAGATACCCTTTGTTGGGTTTGTTGAGTAAAGTTGAGAATAAGTTGCATATGGAAAATTTTGCAAAGCATATAAAATAGTATGTTAATCCAAATATTTCTTTCCTCATTACATAAAATTGTTGCAAAGTAGAAGCTTGGAGTTGTTCAAGGTTAATGAAAATTGATATGTTTGGTACTTGAGTCATGGGGATGCGATGAAGTATCATTTTTTCAAGTATATTAGTTGGCTAAGATATCATAGATGCTACATCACATTTGCATTGTAGCATCCTCATTGATGCATCTCAGTTGGTTGCTACATCATAGATGCTACATCGCATCTACTATATTGTAGATGTGATATCACATTTGCTATAACTTAGCTACATTGATGCATCCTTATTGATGATGAATACGGTTTATATTAAGCCTTGATATAGGGTACATGATATTGTGGCCCAAGATGCAATATTAGACATGCGATATTGTAGGGTACTCCCAAGCCTATAAATACAGCCCTTGGGCACATGATTTAGGAGGATTTTTTTTGAAGTCAAGTAGCAAAATTCTTGCAGTTTGTTCATTTGAGAGTTAGAATATTTTCCAAGTGCCCATAGCAAGAGGTCTAAGTGTAATCAGATCTTTATTCAAGCATTGATGTACCTAAACACACCATTGTATTGGCAATAAAGACGAGCTCTTTGATTCATCCTTGCAACACTTGTGACTTTCTTTCTTTATGCATTTATACATTGTGATTTTCTGCAGTTCACATTTAACGTTATTCATTCAACAATTAATTTTGATTACTTAAGCAATTAATTAAAATACATAAGCATTACCCCTTTGAACATACAGGTGACACTTGGTAGCTCAGAAACGATTAGCGTTTGACAACTAGCAGTGTTTACATGAAGTTTAGGATGTGTTCAAGAAGTGGGGATGGTTACTTGTGTTAGGTAAGATTAGACAATAGTTCACTTAGCATTTAATTACTCTCACTTTCATTATTGTTTTAGGTGATCAAATTGATAAAACATAAAATGAAAAAAGTCTTATGCCTCGGTCACACTTAACCATACACTTGCATTTCACAAGTGAGATTGGGAAGACAACGAACAGACAATATGAACTCATTGTTTAGCTCTAGCGTACTTGATAATTAAAGTCTACAGAATTTGACCAGATCACATGTGAATGCCTATGATTTGTATGGTTGGGCATAGGAATACCTCGTCGCTCATCATTGGCACCATTGTCGGGGACTTTAGTTCTACATGTGTTATCTAAACTTAGTGAAACTTAGTAACCTCATTGTTCAAACCCTAAAGGTCGAATCCTATACGAAAAAAATCATTATTATAAAATTAAATCTTAATTGCACACTACATATAGATTCATTAATATAAAATGTCTTCTTCTCACAGGAGTCTATCTTTGCATAGGGCAGACCAAGTGCCTCAACAATACTAGGTGGTATATGCTCATCCTGATGAGTATGTAATAGACTTCAGCTTCATCTTACATGAAGATGAAATGCTATGATGGTGCGACATGGAAGTCAACATTGTGTTACCATCGGATCAATCTGTTCCAAATATACTCTAGCTAATGCTTACATGACATGAACTTCAACATCTTCACATGGAGTATGAGATACAAGATCCTGATTCAAGGGATTACCATCCCACTAAAGCCCAAAAGTTAAGGGATCATTAGCTTGAGCAACATCATGAGCTTTGGAAGGGCAAAGGGTCAAACACTTTTCCATCTCCACTTGGTCCATTAGAGGGAGGTGATCACTTCTTTAGAGACTTTTCCTTTGGTGACACTCCTCTCTTTGACTTTGGTCAAGGGATCCTCAACTAGGACATGCTATCCATAATTCATAATCTTGGTTCTAGTCAGAATGGATCCAATGAAAAAAATGGATTTGGAGGAGCAAGTCATGATAAGGGGGAAAATGAAAGTCATGATTGCGATTGTTGTTGCAATCATCAAAGAGAAGGTGGTAGCATCAACATGATGCAAGTCCTCCTTCCTCTTCTCCTTCATCATCATCTTCTTTTTCATCTGGCTCAAATCATGACTATAGTGGGCATGACCATGATGGAGGTGATAGACGTGACCAAAACAAAAAAAGGGACTATCAAGAAAATTGCAATTGGAGGTGTGGATAATCTAGAGAGATTCACCGCCATGAAAGAAGGGTTAGTAGAGAACATCATAGGCACCATCACTATGACCTTGATGAACCTCTACTTGCCACTTAGAGCATGTTAAAAATTGTAGATGCCATGAGGATTTCAACAAGGCATGTAAAGGATAGCAAAATAAAGAGGCTGGACATGAACAACATCCCTTGATTTGAGGGAGGCTATGACACTGATTGGCAACATCATCTCCAAGCCTTCTAGGATGCATGTGTCTTGTAGAATATTAAGAGCGGTTGGAAAAAGTTGAAATTATTTCCAAGGACACTCATTAAGGAAGTAGAAAATTGGTACCGATTCTTGGAACCAGAATCCATCAGGCAGTGGAGTATGATGTTAGAATTATTTAATGACAAATATCAAACGTACTCCTGAGTGTCCAACTTAAGGAAGCAAATCTAAGGGTGGAAACAAGGAAACCATGAGCTCTTAAATGCTGCTATTGGTTGATACTACTCTCTATTGCATAAGTGTCCTAGCCATGGATATTCTTAGCTTGATCGACTCTACCATATTATAGACGGGTTACAATCCAAAACCAAGAAAACCCTTGGCGTCTATGCTTAAGGAAGATTGATAGAGTTAAGCACTTGTCAGATCCAAAATTTAATTAAGCAAGTAGCCAAGGAGGAGGGAGAATTAAGAAAGCAAGAAGGTATAGAGGAATACAATAGGGAGCTTTCTATTTGCAAAAGGGAGGTTTGATTTTGCAATAGTGAGGATGAGTTAATAAGAGATGAGGTGGCTAATCAAAAACCTTGCCACTCCAAAAATTGCAATTTAAAATTATGGCTAAGGTTGACCAATTATGGGACTCCATGGATAATAAGTTTTAATCGATCTTAAAAATTACTGAAGAGTCCAAGGAACAAAGTGGTGAGCATGAGCACTGAAGACATAAGGAAGTTGAACGTGCCATATCCAACAGGTAAGGGTAAGATGGCTACGATAGAGATGGTTGTAGACAATGAATCAGATGATGATGGTGGGTGTGATGTCTGCTAGTATGAACATTCCAAGGGATGCTATCCAATTGTGTCACACTTGCAAGAATTTGGGGTGTATGCCTTACATCCAAGACTTGCACAAAGGCAAACACCCAAAAGATTACCTTATTCATAAGGCAACTCTTGACAGTTCCACCAACCACAATAGTATTATCCAAGTGAAACTCCACCACAACATTATGAATTATACCAGCTGATGAGTGGGGAGGTACCCCTACACTCAACCATACGAAATGAGCGTAGCACATGCGATTCGGTCGAACTTCGCAGACTAAATGCCTAAACGCCCCATGGAATACTTGGGGTTAATCATTCGTTGTCTTCCTAGACTTACTTGTTGTTGTCACGGTGTATGTTAAGTAAGTTCGAGGTATATGATTTTTTTTGGTCTTTTCTGGTTTATCTCCTATGCTAGAGGGTGAAGGGTTGAGAAAACTAACTTCTCTAACTAAGGACCTAAATCTAAATTAACTAGTGTCAGCATCCATTCCCACTTACCGTACACACCCTGAACTGTGCAACTGTGGCTACCAAACGCTAATCGTTACTGAGATTACCACACGTAACGCACGTGCTCGAAGCAGTCGTATTGAGGCACCTAACTAGCCTAAGTGTGACGAGCAGCCGATTCCTTGACTAGCCATACATATCCGTAGATGCTCGTAATCAAGTCATACTCATCCCACGTTCTAGGAGATAAAGGTGAGAGAATCTAATTGCGATGAGTAGCCGATTCCTTGGTTAGCCGTACACATTCGTCAATGCTCATAACCAAGTCGTACTCATGCCACGCTACTAGGAAAG
>MNCI01003111.1:145384-213017 GCA_015680685.1 Gnetum montanum
ATCCATCTTGCTCCTTGCATAGCTACTTCAATGCTGCTCCATTCCAGGTGTTTTCTCCAGATCCAGTCCATTATTGTATGTCCACCATCTGCACACACAGTGCAATCATATATTAGTAAGGGTAATTGAATCATCATGTAATTGATACCTTGCTTCGGTGTAAGTCCATTGGCTAGGCTGTGGTATGGCTGATATGGCCCTGGGAAGATGTTACTGATGACTATCGAAGGTATAGGGGTTAGGAAGAAAATCAAAAAATTTCGGGGCTAGGAGAAAATCGAAAAAGTAGGCCCCGTACCCCCATGACTAATTGCAAACCTTTGGTAGCGTTAGAATGAAGAAGGAAAAGGAGTAAGAAAGATAGAGAAAAAGGGACAACTGAAAAAATCAATGAAGTAGATGTCAAGATGGTAATGAACAAAATAATAATTAATTGCAAAACGTTAAGGAAAAGAAGTTAACTAATGCTCCAAATAGGAATGTTAGTGGGTCCTCCCCAAAGCAGGTGTATGTCGTTAATGCCCTGACAGACCCACATTCAAAGAGTTTGTAGGCTTTGGGAATGTCTTTTCAAACAAGAGTTAAAGTCTTAACCACAAGAATTTACCGAAAAGAAAACAATGCATCAACCAAAATATATACACTAATGATACAACCAGAAATGAGGTGAATAACGGAGAGAAGGATGGAGAGAGTAGAATGGAATGGAATCCCATGAATAAGGTGGTGTACAGCCCCTTGTGTGTTTGATGATTAATGTGACTGGGCAAGTCTCATTCCAACTTCGGCCTCAAACCAACCACTTTCAGTGACTTTGCATCAATGTATTCAGTTAAACCATCCACATGGATAATGAGGATGCATCTTCAAAGAGCCACCACCATTCTAACGAAACAAATGAGTGAATGGGAAGTGAGAAGGACCTTAGTTAGAGGGAATACTTTTGGTTCCATAACCAGTGCTTGTAGCCCAAATTTTATTTCATCTAAGGGGTGTGCTTTGAATTCTCACTTTCTCTTCTTATTTTCTTGTTTTTTTTTGTTTTGTGTTTTTATGCGTGAGAACCACACCATGCAAAGACTTCTTATTTTTATTGTCTCAGCTTTTGATAATTGGGTAACATCGGAATAGTAAGAAAACTCAAGAAGAATCATCTAAGCACCCAAGAGAATGACCAACACAAAAGCATCAAGTTTCCTTGAAGTCACACCCTTTGCAATCCTTGAGTCATTACTTAGTTTGAGAAATACCCAGTCACCAATTCGTTAAAGTTCTTATTAGAAGTGAACTGTACATTGCCAAGCCAAGAGAAACCATAGAAATGGGTGGATAGATGGATGAAGTGATCCCATTGCTTGCCATATCAAAAGAAACATAACTTAGTATCAACATTGTGACTTAAAGGTAAAAACCAAACATTAGCAATCAATATGAAAACAGTTCATACCATCAGTCTGAACACTTATTATGGGACAAACTTATAGGGTGGATACACACACACATTCACACAAAAAATGAAAAAGTGTAACGATGTTGTAAAACAAAAATTAGAAAAGTTAAATAACTTTGTAAAACGAAAATGTGTAAAATAAAAACGTTGTAAAAAAATGTGTAAAACAAAAACGTTGTAAAATAAAAATGTGTAAAAGAACTGAGGGCCCCATATGGTTAGCATAGGTGGCTATCTCCCCCATGACTGAGTTGTAAGGGAGAGATCCGAAATAGTGAGCGAGGTTGCCCGTTTGTGGAGGCGTAATTTGCACTGGCTGTTGCAGCTTCATGAAAAGGTTTTGTTTGTTGTACATTAACCAATAACCTTTTATCCGGGCTATCAGGCTTATATATCATCATGGCTCCAGAGGGAAAGGTAGTATGAATAATATAAGGTCCTTCCCACAGGGTTTGAAACTTTGTATGTTAGGGTACATGTGTGGGGTTCCAGTAAAGGACCTTATCTCCTGGTTGGCACTTAAACCTTCAGATCCTTAAGTCATGACGTTGTTTACTGTGTGCCTTGTGCAACTCATTTAACGATAGTGCAACCAATCTATTCTCGTCTAACACATTCAAAGTTGCTAGTCATTGTTTTTGTGCTAGGTCGAGATCCAGGTGAAGTTCGCAAGCCATGGACAGTGTACAGAGGTCACTCTATATAGGGAGTTTTGGAAGTTTCCCGTACACTAGCTCATAGGGAGAATATCCTGTAGGGAGCTTCCAAGTGGAACGATACACCCAAAGGGCGTCGTTCAATTTCGTGCTCCAGTCTCGCCTAAATTTTCTAATTGTTTGTGTTAATATTCTGGTAATCTCCCTATTAGTAACCTTGGCTTGACCATTAGCTTGGGGGTGGTAAGGTGTGATCAGTTTATGCTCAACCCTTAAGCATTGCATTAACTTTCTAAAGGTTTCACCCGTAAAATGTGTTCCATTATTGGAAATAAGTGCACGTGGCACACCAAACCTGTTAACGATTTTTTGTTGTACAAATCGTGCAGCTGTAGATGATGTGCAATCTGTTATAGCGGCTGCTTCAGCCTATTTGGTTAAGTAATCAACAACAACGATTATATATGCTTTTCCGTTGGACATTGGTGTAATCGGTCCCATAAAATCTATCCCCCAGATGTCAAAGGGTTCTAAATGCTAAATCCATTGTTGCAAACCCTCCATCCTAGTAGTCATTCCCCCATCACGTTGGCAGCACTCACAGGATTGGGCAAAATGATGGGTATCCCGAAATAGTGTTGGCCAATAATATCCTGTAAGCAGGACTTTAGTAGCCGTTCGTCTCCCAGCATAATGACCCCCACAGGGGCCCTCATGAGCATCCTGGAGAAATTTTAATTGATCTTGATTGGGTACACACCATTGAACCAAGCCATTAAGGTAGACTTTATAAAGTTGTCCCCCGATTTCCATGAAGTATTTGATTTTGTGAAGAAACTGTTGTTTCTTCCTAAAGTCTAATCTTTGTGGTATTTGTTGTGAAGTGAGATAAGTGAGAATGCTACAGTTTACTTCCGTGGGTTGATTATTTATTACACCAGCAAAGAGGGTTTCATCAGGAAAATGGTCAGATACCACATATTCATCCTCTTTGTTGTCCCAACGCAACCGAGATAGGTGATCGGCGACTACGTTCTTGGTACCTTTACGGTCTACAATAGTTAAATCGAACTCCTGAAGAATCAGTAGCAAATGTATGATACGTGGGCTAACCGTTGGCTTATTCATAAGGAACCTAATTACACTATGATCTATATGGATATATACCTTATAATCCAATACATAATGCCTAAATTTATCCAATGCAAACACAACAGCCATGAATTCTTTTTCTGTAGTTGTGTAGTTAAGTTGTGCACCGGTGATACTCTTACTGGCACAGTGGATGTAATAAGGTCATTTTTATTCATCTAGTTGTGTCAGTACAGCTCCTAAAGCATAATTGGATGCATCAGTCATGATATGGAATGGTTTGGACTATTTAGGCGCTTGTAGAATGGGAGTTTCCACAAGCCTCTATTTGAGAGCTTGGAATGCTTGTTCACATTCCCTGGTCCATTCGAATGGTGCATCTTTTTTTGTTAATTCTACCAACGGTTTGGCAACTTTGGAAAAGTTTGCAATAAACCTCCTGTAGTAGCCAATGTGTCCAAGGAATGACCTAACGTCTTTAATGATTTTTGGTTGTTGGGTGATTTCTTGGATGACTTAATTTTTTCTGGATCTACCTCAAATCCTGATTGCGAAATTTTGTGCCCAGCACGATGCCCTCTTGAACCATCAAATGGCTCTTCTGCTAGTTGAGCTTGAGGTTGGTTTCAACACATCATTTCAATACTTGCTCTAACCAGTTGAGGGCTTGATCAAAGCTCATCCCATAGGTGGAGAAGTCGTCCATGAAGACTTCTACTCCATTACCTATTTTCTGTTGAAAAATGCTTAGAACTAAGCGTTGGAATGTGGCAAGTGCATTGCACATGCCAAAAGGCATTTGTTTATATGCGAACGTTCCCCAAGGATTGGTGAATGTTGTTTTGGCTTGGTCTTCTGGCGCAATTCGTATTTGGTTGTACCCACTATATCCATCCAGAAAGCGGTAATAGCGATGCCCTGCTATAGTGTCTAAGACTTGGTCCACAAATGGTAGTGGGAAGTGGTCTTTGAATGTTGCCATATTTAATAGCCTAAAATCTATACATACCCTCCATTTACCTCTCTTTTTCGGTACGATGACAAGAGGACTAACCCATTCACTGTCAGTGATAGGGTAAATGAACCCTACTTTGAGAAGTTGCTCTAGTTCCTCTTTCACTATTTATTTTAGTTTGGGGTTCAATCACCTCTGGGGTTACTTGTGAGGTTTCATAGAGGGGTCTGTATAAATCCTATTCTGGCATATCCGAGGATCTATTCCGGTTAGTTCAAGGTACGACCAAGCAAAGGTGGTTGACCACTTGTTTATCACCCTTAGCAAACTTTCTTTTTGCATGGGTACGAGCTTTGCATTGATGATAACTAGTTTTCCATTTTTGAGGGTCACGTATTCCAGACTGGTGGATAACAGTTTTAACTCTAGGGGCTCTTGTTTAAACTCCTTACGAATCTCCAACTTCCCCTAATTAATATTTTTGGAGTTAAAGGCTAGAAGTTAGTAACGGACTTGCTCTAATATGTCTGCGCTTTCAAGGTAAGCACTAGTTATTCCCTCAGCTAGTTCCATGCAGGTAGTCGGGTTGTTATCTTTATGAGCCATTAGCCATTGGGTGTTTTCTTGTTGTGTGGCTGTTGCATATAGGCACTTTTGTATATCAATGTCCTGTGCACACCAATCGCATGCAGGCAATGTTAAACTTTGCATTACCCATGATTTCTGCACGCAATGACACCCTGTTTCACTATATGCGATGCATGGAACTCTTTTCCTCTCAATTTTCCCAAACGTATTTGTCTTGGATATATCTAGGGAAAGGCTGTGAATTCCTAAGCGTGCGTCGATTGTATTTAGCCATGCCCTTCCCATTATAATTGGGAAATCCCCTTTATCATTGTTTATTTGGATCATTAGGAAATCACCTAGATATGACCATCCACCGACAGTGGTAACAATGTCCTCAACCTGTTCCAAAGGAACAGTGATGGATTGGTCAGCTAGCTCTAGGCAAACGTTGCTCTTCTCTAGTGGAGGTAGGTTCCAGGTTTTATACAGTTTTTGTGAGATTAAGTTGACCCCAGAACCTGAATCGAGGAGAGCCTTAGGGGGTTCATTCCCAGCGACTTGGAGATAAACCAAGGGGACTCTCAGATCCGATAATTTCTTTGGAAGGTGGCCGACCTTGATCCAGTCAGTTACTATATGTGTTAACATAATTGTATGCATTGGACGTGATTTCACTGCTGGAGGATTTCCCAAAATTGTATTTGGTATTGGGGTGTTAGGCTACTCAACTGCTTGTGAGGGCGAAGGCTTGGTTGGATTCTTGGTCCTAAGGAAGGATCTTTTTGGTGAACGATTGTTAGAACCAACTGATATTGAAGGCTTGGGAGCCTTCGTAGTGTTAGGTTGTCGTGGTTGAGTGGAATTTACTCTAGGATTTGTTGGAGCGGTTGGTGGTGCGGCCATAGGCACAAGGGATGCGGATGGATTTGGAGGATATCGTGGGTATGGGGCATTTCCCAAAGAAGAAGGAGTCCTAAAATATTTCTAAACTTGGTAGTAACATGGAGGTTTTATGTGACCCATAGAGTCACCTGGGAAAATTGGCCGCTGCACATAATATCCATGAGGGTCAGGCTGCTGGTAAGGGTACTGATGTGTTGGTGGAGGCATCCCCCATGACTGTGGGTATTGCCACTGCCGATGTTGTCTAATAGGCTATGGAGGCATTCCACTTGGGTAATATGTTAAGGGTTGGTGGAACTGCCTTGGGTTACCTTGTGGATAAGGTAACCTTCGGGGTGTTTTTCGTTGATTAAGTCTTGGATTTAATGCATATACCCTAGACTCCTGCAGATGTGAGATAATTGGGCAACATCCTTTAGGATGGTCATAGTAGTAGACCTCACATCCACCATCATTGTTTGTGTCACAATCTACAGCCACATCGGAGTTAGTGATTTTTCCCTTACCCTTGTTATGTGCAAGGCCTAAATCTCTCCACTTTTTCTTATCTTTGTCACTACTTTGCTCTACCTTAGACTCTTCTACCAATTTCAAGACTATTTCAATTCTTGAGTCCAAGGAATCCCACATTTGATCTACTTTGGCCGATACTTTGGTTGTTAATTTTTGGATCGGCAAAGTTTTCTGATTCACCAACTCTTCGATTGGTGACTCATCCTCTTCATGACAAAATTTCACTCCCTTCTTTCGAAGGGAGGGATTGTGGTTGTACTCCTTCGCACTTTCCCTCTTACATAGCTCACCCTCTTCTTGCGCTACTTATTCCAACAAACTTTCAACTTCATGGGCTCTAAGTTAGAAAAGTTTCCCTTGGGCATAAGTCCCAAGAGTTCTTCTTGTTTCATTCCTTAGCCCATCCACGATGTGGCATAGTTGATCCCGCTTATCGTACCCATGGCTCGGGCAACGATGTAGCAATGTATAGTAGTGGGCCATGGCAGCATCCAAGGGTTCATAAGAACCTTGTTTCCAGCCTTGGATTTTCTTATGCAAATTGGACACTCTGGAGTATGTGTGATATTTGTTGTTGAACAGTTTGAGCATCGTACTCCATCTCCTGATGGTTTCCAGTTCTAAGGACCATTACCAGCTCTCTTCTTCTTTGATGAGTGTTCTTGGGAACAACTTAAGCTTCTGCCACTCATTATCTATATTTTTCAAGGCACAGGCATCGTGGAATGCCTGTAAATGATGTTGAGGATCAGCATTGTATCCCCCTTCAAAACGTGGTATATTATTTATGTCCAAACACTTGATCCGACTATCTTTTAAGTGCCTTGTGGGGATCCTAACTGCCTCTGTGATATCAAGCATACTTCGGGTTATGAGTAGGGGCTTTTCATGATCATCTCTTTCATGATGTCTGTGATGTCTACGTGATTCCCTACTCTCCCTACGTCCTTGCCCTTATCCTAACTCCTCTCGACCTTCCTGTCGAGGTCTTTTATCTCTTTTACTTTTATCCTTACCTTTATGTTCATGGTGGCTACGCCTAGATGTGGAAGGAGAGGGTGAGTGATGTGAAGAAGGGAAGAAGAAGGGGAACCATTGCCATGACGATGTTTCTTGCCTTCTCTTCAGCTGCTATGGCCCCGATCGTGGTGACGATCAAAGTGCCCTTCCTTAGCATGAGTGGTTGTTCCTTTTGTGAACAATTGGTGTTCACGGGTATTAGAACTAGGGATATGCATCGTTGACCTTATGTTTTGATACCCTTCCTCCTCACCATCGTTAGGAGGGGAACATCCTGTGCTAAAGAACCGGTGATAAGGGGTTCCTCATCTCCTATTTTGCTAAGGACGTGCAGGGCTTTGCCCTTCAGAAAAGTATGTTGACTCTCCTGCCTTAAGTCCCGAATACATTGGGCATCTGTGGGATGATAATCCCTTGTGTCAAAGTCATCCATAACGTATTCTGCAAATAGTTCTTGCATGACAATCTGTGCTAAGGCACAGAAAAGCATGTTAGGGACTAATCGATCTGGGGGTAACACAATGTTACCTTGCAAATCTCTCCACTGTAGTTGTTCATCTTTATGGAGAACAAAAGTAAAATCTGGAATATACTCATCGGGATGAGTATATGTCATCTTATATTGTTGAGGCATTGGCTGATCTTGGTTATGTTTTTTATCTTGCCGACTGTCTCGTGTGTGGTCCTTAGGTGGTGAGTTGCTCTTATGAGAAGAAGGCATTGCTATCGGTGTGCTAATTTACCATTACAAAATTTTTCTTTTGATTAACCCAAAGGTTCATTAAGGCTCACAACAATGTGAGTGATATCCCTTATGTTCTATCAGGCACACAAACACTTAGTCCCCGACAACAGTGCCAATGATGAGTGGCGAGGTACCCCTACACTCAACCATACGAAACGAGCATAGCACGCGCGATCCGGTCAAACTCTGTAGACTAAATGCCTAAACGCCCCATGGAACACTTGGGGTTAATCATTCGTTGTCTTCCTAGACTTACTTGTTGTTGTCACGGTGTATGGTTAAGTAAGTCTGAGGTATATGATTTTTTTTGGTCTTTTCTGGTTTATCTCCTATGCTAGAGGGTGAAGGGTTGAGAGAACTAACTACTCTAACTAAGGACCTAAATCTAAATTAACTAGTATCAGCATCCGTTCCCACTTACCGTACACACCCTAAACTATGCAACTGTGGCTACCAAACGCTAATCGTTACTGAGATTACCACACGTAACACACGTGCTCAAAGTGGTCATATTAAGGCACCTAACTAGCCTAAGTGTGATGAGCAGCTGATTCCTTGACTAGCCGTACACATCCGTAGATGCTCATAATCAAGTCGTACTCATCCCACGTTCTAGGAGATAAGGGTGAGAGAATCTAATCGCGATGAGTAGTCGATTCCTTAGTTAGCCGTACACATTCGTCAATACTCGTAACCAAGTCGTACTCATGCCGTGCTACTAGGAAAGCAATAAATGTTTATTGCTGTACACAACTTGTGTTCAGGTACAAAGCTGCTCGAATAAAGAACCGTTCACTTGGGGGACTCCTACTGCGAGCACATGGAAAATATTTTAACTTTGGGGTGATCAATCTGCCAGAGCTTCGCTACTTCTAGCCTCTATATGGAAATGAGCGGAGTGTCGCCTCTTATTTATAGATTTGGCGGCGGACCACGATATTGCATACGCGATATCGCAGGGGACGATGCGATATCATGGCTTGTGCATATTGCATCTCATCACCAGCAGTGGCAGCAACCACAATCGTGGGCGTTAGCACCTCCAAGACAGAAGTATCCCTATCGGTAACTAGATTCCTATGGTTATTATGTTCAGCAACCTTCATATCCATGGAAATCTTATGGGCATGTTGCTACTTACCAACCTTACCACTACCCTCCTAAAGTTTACCAACTACCATATGCAAGGAGGGATGCCACCTACTATCCTCATGCTTCTCCTATTCCTACACCTACTCCTTTGCCTCCTACATAGCTACCACCTACTCCATTCATGTAGGGTGAATTACCTTCCCAACCATAAGAAATGCTACGAAGGTAGTTAATCTATAACTAGTTAGCTAAGTAAGTGGGTTGGAACCATGATTAAAGAAAAGATCCTTCTTCCAACCTTATAGTCCACTAGATCCCTCAAACACACTAGTGGTTGGTAGCCCTACTCCTCCGCCTTCCTCTACCTCACCTTTATCTGAGTCCCCTTCAAACAAAAATCCCTCTCGAATCCATCCTGTGATGTTGACCCATGTTGTATCTGATTGGATTCAAGCTGATAACCTACCCAAGAAGTTAGTTGATCCTAAGAGTCCCTTAGTGTATTTGAAAATTATTGGGAATGAGCCTTTTAAAGCTCTTCTTGACTCTAATTCTAGTGTTAATTTGATCTCGCATGAGATGTACACTACGTGGAACCTTCCTCCCTTGAAGAAGAGCAACATCAGGTTGGATTTGGCAGACCAGTCCATCACTATTCCATTGTGACTAGTAGAAGACATTATAACCACTGTTTGTGGGTGGTCATATCATGCTAGCTTCCTAGTAATCAAGGTGAAGAACTACAAGGGGGACTTCCACTTATTAGGGGAAGGACATGGTTAAGCACTATTGATGCCAAAATGGACATTAGAGATCTTTCCTTAGAGATATCCAAAGAAAATGAATTTGGGAAGATCAAGAAGAAGAGGGTTCCATGTATTGCATATAACGATTCAGGGTGTCATTGTGTGCAGAAGCTATGGTCAATGAAGGAAACATCTATCTTTGCATGCAAGCAGTGTGCACTAGAAGTTGAAATCCAAAGATGTTTATACATGGAAACCACAAAATAAGAAGGCACCCAATGGCTGACAACTAATTCTAGCAGCAGTACATTGTGCATGGAACCTACTAAGGGCCTAATGTGTGATCATGTTGCATGTATGGATGAACTCGAGCAAGTTCATCACTAGCTCTTTGAGGGAGTAAATGGTGATATCAATTAGAGAGAGTTGGAGATTCTTGACAATTTCAAATAAGAAACCCTTGAATTAAAGACACTACTAACTAGAACGGAGTATGTGTTCTTAAAAAATAAAAAGCTGGTCATTATTAATGCCAAACTTGCTGTAGGACAAAAGAAGATGTTGATGAATGTTGTAGAAAAATGGTCAGTAGCCTTTTCCTAGTCATACTCTAAGCTCATAGGAATAGATCCAAGAATATGCCAACATCAAATATACATTGACCTTGCTGTTAAGCTGAAACAATAGCCACAGTGGTGATTGAATCCCAAATTAAATCAAATTGTCAAAGAGGATATTGAGCAACTCCTTAAGACTAGATTCATCTACCTTTTTGTAGATAGTGAGTGGATTAGTCCACTCATGATTGTGCCCAAGAAAGGAGGCTAATGGTAGGTGTTCATTAACTTTTGGTTGCTCAACATGAGAACTTTCAAATATCATTTTCCATTACCTTTTGTTAACTAACTATTGGACACAATTTCTGAGCACAACTACTACATCTTTCTAGATGAATATAGTGGCTATAACCAAATCCATATTGCATTAGAGGACCAAGAAAAGATGACTTTCACAATTTCTTGGGGGACTTTTGCTTACTATCAAATTCCATTTGATCTATGTAATGCCCCAGCTATATTTCAACGATTACTTAGCATTTTTCAATAACAAATTGGTAGCAGGGTAGAAGTCTTCATGGATGAATTTTCTACCTATGAAGCTATGTTCAAGCAAGCCTTGGACCATCTTGAGCAAGTGTTGAAGAGATGTGTTGAAACAAACCTCTGGCTCAATTGGCAAAAGAGTCATCTTATGTCTAAGAAGGCATAGTCTTGGGGCACCATATCACAAAAGAAAGAATTGAGGTGGACCTAAAAAGATAAGGATCATCTAAGGAATTGCTCATCAACCAGAATCAATTAAAGAAGTGTGGTCATTCCTTAGTCATACTGGCTACTACTAGTGTTTCATTGAGAACTTTTTCAAAATCACCAAGTTGTTGGTTGAATTCACAAAGAAAGATGCATCATTAATCTAGATTCCTTCATGTGAAATAACATTTCAACAACTGAAGAAGAAGCTTGTTGATGCCCCAATTCTACAAGTACCTAATTGGTCTAGGCCATTTCATGTGATGATCGATGCATCAAATTATGCTTTGGGGGCAGTGCTTACGTAGCTAGATAATAAAAAATGTCCATATTACATTGACTACACAAGTTGGAGTATCGCAGGTGCATAACTAAACTACACCACTATGGAAAAAGAGTTGATAGTAGTGATGTTTGCCTTAGAAAAGTTTAGGCACAATGTGCTTACTTATAAAGTGTTCATGCACACAAATCGTAGCACCATCCTATTTTGGTAGCTCTTGATTTTGCAAGAGTTCAATCTCACAATGGTAGATTAAAAGGGTGTGTAAAATGTGGTCATCGATCATTTATCATGGCTAAGATGGAATAACAAGGAGAAAGAGAGCCCCTCATCTAATCAATTTTCTGATGAATCTCTCTTTGTAGGGGCTATTAATGCACAAATTCCCAATTAACCAAGATGGTATGGTACCATTCTTACTATCTAATTAAGCAAGAACTATTGCAAGGGTTGGATGTAATGACGAAAAACGTCAGTTTTTGGAAATACTGAACGAAAGTCCGTGTACACAGTTCTAACCCTGGATCCGTGTGAGGGCCATGCTGGAGAGGAAAAGGAATCTGAGGTGCCCTGAACAGTCTTGTCAATCAGATAGGGACTTATTTAATCAGTAAAAGGTTTGTTAGTAATTTGATAGCAAAATGAGGATTCTTTATAAAGCGATGCAATGTTGTTAACCCCGAAAGCAATTGAAGACAATGTAAATGATTTAGATGAGATTGCCAAATCTGTATAACTAGGATGTAAGAGATCAGATTTGATAGAGAATATGATCACAAGATCTAGGATTTAGTTTATGAAAAATAATATGTTTGATACAATGATTCCAGGTGGGCTTCGGTTTAGACGAAGCACATGCCAGTAACAAGAAGTTATCTAAAGATGAAATAAGTGAGGATCAATCTACCTTGATATAGCCAATCTAGGCACAAGGAAGTCAAACCCGTGGGAGAATATCCAGTAGTCAATTATTTCTGATCAAGAATTCTTGCCAATCACCTTCGACATTCTCACGATCGCTGATCCTCTTTTACTCTTTTTGCCAACCTTGAAAGAAAAATTTTTGCCCACCCTCGTAATCTTCGTCAACTGGAGCATTTATAAGTTTAGGGTTAAGAGAAAAACGTGGTTTAAATGATGTGTGTCCTGAACCCATAAAATGCTGTTGACTCAATGTGTTGTTGTTGAAGCTTGCGACACTATGCTGCGTAACACGTCGTAAACTACCCTCGTGTGGGCTTTGGCAACAGACTGTCCTTTGATTACGCTGTAATACGCTAGAGAGCGTATTGTGGCGTATGAACTACTGATTTCTGAATTGTGCTTGTCGTTACTTGAATTACACTTCATTACACTAAATTACGCATCGTAGCGTAATTCAGCATAAAATAACGAAACTAGAAAAGTTGCAGTGTTGTTGCCGTGCTTCCTCTATTTCAATCTGTTTCATGTTTTTTTACTACGCTGCACTGCGTAAAGCAGCGTAATGGGCCCCTTAACCAGGAAAGAAAACCCGCTGAAACGTGTGTTATTTTGCCGATCATTGCTTAGGCCTTGAGATTTTTACTAGGCTGTCGATTCTTGCATGTTTGCCATCCTTGATGCTGCGGTGGATTGTCTTTAATATTACGCTACATAATGCGATGTTACACTATGTAGTGTTATACGGTGTAATTTGCAAAAAGTTAAGGTTTTCAAAACAGATAACTTGCAAAGTTGAAAGTTTTGCCGTTGTGCATCCATCGCTTTGCTCCGTCTTCTGGAATTTGATTGTGTTGTGCTACACAGCGTGGCGGGATAGACCTTCGATTGAAAAGGAACTTGTTGCACCACGCTTTATTGTGACCCTTTGTTTGAATCACCAACCTTTTGCTAAACCGTTGAGGCCTTGAATTTTTCACGGTGTTTCAATGGCCCCTCTTTTTTGACGTTTAGGGTACTTGCCCGAAAGACGTTGACAAACAATACGAAACACCGGAAAGCCAAAAACGTCAACAGCGTCTGTTGGAGACTGCTCGAGTGTTGTTCTATCAAACTTAGAAGTGCAAGGATGGAGGGCCATAGGGTATAGAAGGGATCTTACAGGAGTTAGAGATAGTAGGTTCGGGGACGACTCAAACACATGAACATAAAGCTTCTCCAAACAAGTCATTACATCCTTTCACTAATGTGTTTATGAAAGGTTACACCGTCATACTGCATATGAAGGGCTTGCAAGGGTGATTTGTGTTACGCATGCATGGCCTGGACGAGTTGTTTTACATCCATTTTGCCAACCCCCCCTTTTTTTGGGAAAAATGCAGATTGCATGCCATAAGGTGAGCTGTGTTATGCCAGTTTGTGGGCATGACAATGAAAATGGATCAAATTAATGCTCATGTTCTATACAAGCAGAGAAGAAGGCAGGGTAAGGAAAGGGGAAAAACAAGGTAAGGTATCCGGGAGAGGTAGGGTTTGCAGTTCCAAGTGACCAGGCTAGTCTGAGCAGCCACCTCCGAACGCCATGACACCTCACCTTTCAATGAAAGTATTCCCTATCAATGCTATCGTACCAAGTGACCTGTAAAACACAAAATAGAACGGAAAGCCAGAAAAAAATGTCCTGATCGCTAAGGAGGAAGGCTGTTGAAACAAGTGTGGTCCAAAGCGAAAAGGCGGATGGAGACCAAGAAAGAGGAGCCTAGAACAAGGGTCTCAATGTTGATGCCATGGTTCCTATAGTTGCCGTCGACAACCAGATTCATCTTGCTTGAAGGACTATGCAAAGAACATGTCAAATGAATCTGCCAAGCCAGAATCTAGTGACGGCGATGGATGGAGGCCACTGAGACTATGGGTGGCCACGGTTTTTTCGGTGCTCCAAGCAGCGAAATTGATCCCAGGAGGTGCAACTACGAAGTAGCTGTCGTAGCAACATCTCCAAGGAGTCAGTAGTATGCCTTTCGGCATGTCTGAGGAATCAGCAGAATGCCGGCAGGGTAATGGCATTGTGTCTATCCCAATGCCTTACTCGCTCCATCTGGTAGGGATGCAGTGCAAGAATGATCACGCTCACTTGCTTCATGGATGGCTTGTTGACAGGTTTTAGTTTTAGGTCCTGGTTGACCGTTATTGCTGATTTTAAGTCCTAGCAAACCGTTTTCCCGGTTTAACGTCTGGGAAAACTAGAATTTGCTATTTTTACGTCGTAGCGGATGGTGGAAGGGCTAGTTTATGGTCCTAGCATACCGTGTTATGGGTGTCAGTTTTATGTCGTGACCCAGGGACAAGTTTGTGCTGGTTTAGTATCTCAGCAAACGTGTGCTTACCTTTGCCAGTTTTGCGTCTTGGCGAACGCATGCAAGAGCTGCAAGTTTTACGTCACAGCGGACGTGTACAACTTTGCTAGTTTTACGTCATAGCGGATGTTTGTTACCTGATTTTGAGCTAAGTTGATGTTCATATGTAATACCGATTTAGGTATAGATGATTCACCGAATTTGGTAGTTCGTTACCGTCAATGTCTGCTAACTTGAATGCTCCGTTGCCGTATGTGCCGATGACCAGGAAAGGGCCTTCCCACTTTGCAGAGAACTTGCCTACTGGTTCACGGTTGGCCTTGAGAACTAAGTCTCCTTTCTCGATTGGTCGTTGATGTAGGTTATGCTGATGCTTCTATCTCTATTTATCTTAATATTTTTCGATGGTGTCGAGCGTCTAGATGCGTTTCTCCTCCATTGAGTCTAAATCCACGATTCTAGACTCATTGTGTTGAGTCTCATTTATAACCGTAGATAGGACCATCCGCAATGAGGGAATCTGTAATTCCAAGGGCAACATTGCTTCGAATTCATAGACTAGGCTGTAGGGCATCCTATCTGTGGCTGTTCTACATGTCGTACGATATGCCCATAGCACATAGAGGATTTCTTCATCCCACCGCTTCTTATTACTATTGAGCATTTTCTTGAGTAAATTGATTATCACCTTGTTTGTCGCTTTGGCTTGACCATTTGCTTGCGGGTAATAAGGTGAAGAAAAAGATTTCTTAATACCAAGATTATTGCAAAAAGATTTTTTTTCTGTGCTACTAAATTATGGTCCGTTGTCAGTCACAATAGTCATAGGGAGTCCAAATCTAGTTACAATATTTAATAAGATGAAATGGCAAACTTGTCGAGATGTAATCTTTTGTAGGGGGATAGCCTCAACCCACTTTGTAAAATACTCAATGGCAGTGATAATGAAGCTATGACCTGCAGAAGATTTAGGCGAGATGGGACCTATGATGTCCAGTCTCCATTGTTGGAATGGCCAAGTAATTTGGGTAGTGTGCAACTCAGTTGGTGACACGTGTATTAGATTTGCGTAACGCTGGCACATGTCACACATCTTAACCTTGGCAAGGTAGTCTTTTTCCATGTACGACCAATAGTACCCTAAGTGTTTGATTTTAGCAGTCATTGCTCGCGGGGCTACATGTCCTCTGCACAGCCCTTCATGGATTTCGTTAGCTATTTGCTGTGCTTGGTCGCTGTTAAGGCAGGTAAGCAATACCCTATCGAAGGAGCATCTACAGAGAGTACTGTCTCGAAGGATGACATATTTCCTAGCACGCTTATGCACTGCATCTTTTTACATAAGTGTTAGCTCGTGCGGCGGTTCGCCATGCAGAAGGTAAGTTTTAATGTTGTCATACCATTTTGACGTTCCTTCTGTGTTTAATGAAGAAATCTGCACTGCTTGAATGATAGGCTCTGTACATTCTATCATTAAAGTGAGCCAAGTGGCAAACAAATGTGGTGGCATGTTTAGTGCCAGTGTTGCCAGTGCATCGGCGATAACGTTTTCGTTGCGTACCACGTGTTAAGCATTGGTTGTCATGAATTGTTTCAGGAGATCTTTAGCCATATCACAGTAAAGCTGTAGGTGCATAGCCTTGCAGGTGTAGACTCCTGTGATTTGATTGATTACCAGCATTGAATCACCTTGGATTGCCAAGTGTTGAACGTTGAGCTCTCTGGCCGTCAACAATCCTCTGAGGAGCCCATCATACTTTGCCATGTTGTTCGTACAAGGAAAGGTCAGGCGGTAAGCTGATGGACGCACATCCTTGGGGGTAAGCGTAATAACGGTGGTGGCACTACCACCTCTAGTGGTTGAAGCTCCGTTGAAGTATAACACCGCTTCAAGGCTTGTTGATACAGGGCTTAAACTATGTACATGTTTATCCGAGAATTCTAGCTCTATTGTAGCTTGATCGTTAATCGGCGACGTTGCTAATTGGTCAGCTATGGCCTGGCCTTTGGTGAATGACTAGCCAACATAATGTAAATCAAACTCAGCTGTGATAGCTTTCCAATGAGCTATCCTACTACTTTCATACAAATTGTTGGAGATAGCCCGTAGAACGTTACTTTTACAAATTATGTTGACCTGACTGTGGAAAAGATAATGCCTACATTTTTTAAGTGCGAAAACTAATGCCAAACAGTTATGCTCCACTTCGTTGTACCTTGTTTCGTACGCAAATAGGGTGTGACTAAGGTAATAGATAGGAGCTTTAGACCCATCGTTCCTTTTTTGGCACAGTAACGCAGCTATGGACATGTTTGAGTTAGCTAGATAAATGTAGAAAGGCTGATCCCTTTGTGGTAGGAAAACCATTGGTAAATGTTGTAGCTCTTCTTTTAAATTGTCAAATGCACGTTGGCAGTCATTGGTCCATTCAAAATTCACACCCTTCTTCAAAAGATGTTGCATGGGATGTAATTTATCTGTTAACTTTGAAATGAACTGCCTGATGAATTGAAGCCTGCCCTGTAACCCACGTAATTCTTTGAGATTTGTTGGTGGCGTTAAATCGACAATGGCTCTAACCTTGTTGGGGTCAACTCGGATGCCAGTCTCTGATACCACAAACCCCAACATGCATCCGGTTTTGACTTCGAATACGCATTTCTTTAGGTTGAGCTTTAAGTCATGTTTGAGACATCGTTTAAAGACTAACTCTAGGTCTTCTGAATGATCTTCTGACTTTATAGACTTGACAGCTATGTCATCTACGTAGTCATTCAATCTCCCTAAGAAATAATCACTAAAGATGTATGTCATGGCTTGTTGATACATTGCTCTAGCGTTTTTTAACTTGAAAGGCATCATGGTGTAGCAGAAGGTCCCCTAGGGTGTCATGAATGTTTTGGTCAATTGGTGCTTTGGGTTAATACGAATTTGATTATAACCTGAAAAATCATCCATAAAGGACAGGAGCGTGTGACCAGCTATTGTGTCGATCAGTTGGTCGATACTCGGTAACGGGAAGTTGTCCGTAATCATAGCTTTGTTCAGATCCTGGAAGTTTATGTAGATGCGTATGCCTCCCATTTTCTTAAAGACAACTACAATGTTGGACACCCAATCTGAGTAATCAACTGCACGGATGAAACTAGCTTGATATAGCTTGGTGATTTCATCACGCACTACTAGCGCGATTTCTGGCTTAATCTTTTGTGCCTTCTGTCTAATTGGTTTGATGTGTGGGTCTAAGATTATGTTGTGCTATATTAATCTCGGGTTTAAACCCGACATATCTTCATATGACCACGCAAATACAGCAGTGTTGTTTTGGAGCACCTGGGTTATGTCACTTTGCATCTATTGGTCTAGAAGGGAACTAACCCTAAGAGTTTTATTTTCACCCTTGTGCATAACCATAGGGACCTCGTTGAGAGGGTCCTCCCTTACATCACCAGCCTCCAAGTCGAGCGTTCGGGCCAAATGTTCTGGCCAGTCTGGGGGCGTTTCCAATGTTGCTATGGTTGCGTCATAAAGGGAAAGGTTTGTTCCTACTAGCGTGTGATCATACTATCTAATGATCTTCCCATGCGGCCTCGTTAAGGCTAAGGGTGCAGATAAAGCTGCATCCATTTGCGAGTGGTCCTGCAAAATCGCCAAAATGGAAGTTGTTACATCGTTTTTTTGCCAATATGTTAAATGATAAAATTTTGTTTGTTTTTTGCATCAAAATTGCGTGTTAGAGAAGTTTCCAGTTTAAGGTCTCAGTGGATCATTACAAATACGCATAGTTTGTAAAAGGAAATGCTGAGCTAAGCTTCTCAGACGCTAGCATATGAAATGAGATGAGAGGTGCAACGTGGCGCGTCTAGCGTGTTGAAATGGTTGGATTTGCATTTCGTACAAACCATAGTTAATGCGGTCGAATTACGAGGTGATAAGCATTGGTTAGTTTAGGGTCATTTCAGACTGTAACTCACACGATATCTACGACATTAATGCCCAGATCTTTGCGTTTTATGTCATATTGACACCCATGTTTCGGGAAAGTTCCGCATCGATCGGGCGAAAATAATTAGTTGATTTCAAGCATTTTGTTTATAAGTTAGTGGTTCATACTCAAAACAGGTTACCAATATCGCGGTTTTGGACCTGGTTATAGTGAGAAGAGAGCGTGGGCAAGGCGTGAGCAGAGGATTTCATGAGGACTTTGTTCAATTGCGACCTTTGCAACAATGGCACCCAAAGTCAAGGGAAACAATGCTAAGTTGGCTAGGATTGACGAGATGCAGGAGAGTTTGCAGCGGATTTCATAGGCTAGAGTAGAAGCTCTAGATGTTACTCTGCTTAACCGGTAAGTTTCTGTCCACCCTTTTACGCTATTGTCATGTTTGTTGCAGCATCATGGTCTTTATATTTTGAGTTCTTATGTTGGTCGGGCGTTAATGTCTATTTGTACGAACTGAACTATTGTTATGAAGGTTTAGGTGATAAGGAATAATGTTGTACAAAGATAATGTATAGCATGTAGATGTAATGTAATGAGAGTTCTGTAATAATTATATATTGCATCAGAGTAATACGCAGTATTTGCTTTCATCGCCATTGTCAGAGATGGACCTTGAGCTATTACAAGGGTTTAGGCAGTTTTGGCTATGTGCCTCCAGTATACGCTGTAATTTTCCTAAAATTGTGCAAGCCCTAGTGTGGCGTAACAAATATTCATGTCTAGATTTTGTCTAACAGTAGTACATTTGTATCCTACAGTATTATGCTAAAGCTCGTTCTAATCATTTTGGACATCGTGGACGTTCTGTGCTGCGTTCATGTCCCTGCGGCCAATGTTCCTCCCCCTCATGCTTGTCTAAAGGAGGAGGTGGTGTGGTTCCGAAGAGATGCGCAGGAGTTTTTACAATTTTTTCTTCGCAACTACAGCATAATCGTCTGGTTGCATCTACCAGGCGATGTAGCTGCTACTATTTTAGAGATGTTATTGGTTGGTTCGACGCAGAGCATCTTAATGTTTCTATCAGACGGTGCGATTGAAACTATGCAGGTGCAAGACCGTGAACAGAATGTTAGGGGTTTAAGGCGTTTAAGCTAGATCTGGGAAATACCCAGGTTTAACTGTTATCACTCCTATAACACTCTATTCGTGGCTCGTCATCCTACAACTTATTTCCAGAATCCACCTAGTACTATGCATTATGCAGGCAAGTAAGTTGCGTTTCACTTCGCAGTATTGTAATGCTAACTATTGTTTAGATGCATATTGAGCGTAAAGAGTTGTTTGTGTTCTTGGCATAGGTTTTTTATCAATGAAAGAAATCTTATGGGCAATAATGATACATTGTCGTTGGCCAAGAGGGCTATAAGGGAGTTTACCTCCATCAACAACATGCAGGCTACCGTCATGGAACATCTGGCATTCGAGATCCCAGAATACCCTACCCGTTATGTCGACTTCTTTTCTAGGTGCAAGAAACTCAAATGGCTGGATAGGGAGTGGACTTTGGACCCTCCCCTTACTGTTGCAGATGTACGAAGGAAAATCCCTCTATTTCCTTTACCTTTTGGGCTTGGTAAGCTTTGTGGTAATGATGAATTGGATCAACGTTTGTCAATGTGTGATGATGATGTGAAGTCATCTTGGTTTAACTGTGGTTTTGTGTTAATAGTCAAGGAATCGTGGGAGATTACGATTATGGCTTCCGGTCGCAAGGCCAGCAGTCTCTTCTTCCGTTATGATGACATAAAGGAGGCACAATGTTGGCTTAGCCATAGAGCAGCCCCAATTGTAGTAACCAATAACATTCGTGAGGCTGGACTGATGGACCTTTTCTTGGCCATAACCCCTGATGCTACTGCAGGTGAAATGTTGACCTTGGTCAACTCCTTTAGCGAGGAAGTTGAGCATCTTTGCATATATGTACGTAATGTGCACGTAAATTTTGACATTGATGCCCAGCTATTTGCCGATCTCTTTGGGGTCCCCTTTAATGGTTTTCCCATGGATGAAAAGTCAAAGAGGAGCTCCAAGCTTTAGAAAGAGATAGAGGAGTGGTTGGGGGTTTAGAAAGAAACTAAGGGGATTCCCAGCGATAGGATTGAGTTGGAGGTGGCCAACACTATTTACCCCCTTTTTCGAGCCCGGGCCTTCCCCAAGACACTCTCACAAGGGAGATTCCTCACCATTGAGTAGGCTCGAATTATGCGAGAGATCTTAGAGGAGGGGACACGCTTCAATTGGGCGAGCTATTTTGCTGAAGGCTTGCGCGTTGAGATGGTCAGGCTTCGCCAGAAGCTTGAAACCCATTTCAACGTGCATTTTACCTTCTTCATAGCTTACTTCCAGTGTTTTGTCGAATTTCTGGTGGTCCAGAAGAACAAGGTCTGGGTGCAACAAGATTGCACCCAGATTTCCAAACCATGGATCTCTCATATTTTTTGCACTATCAGGTCGCAAGACCCTCCTGAGGGGATCGGGGAGTCGTTATCGGTAACGACTAGAACTATGGTGGCACCTCGAATGCGTGGCCAAGACAATGTGGGTGGAGTGCCCCCCTCTTACACTGACGATGTGTCAAGGGGGAAGTGCCTGGTTGTTGAGATAGTGGATTCATCAGTACCGTGGAAAAGGCCTCGTTTAAACGAGGGATCTGCCAAGGCAGCAAGTGGTGTTGGGAAAAAGATGCAAATCAGGGTCCAGCAGAGTATTCTTCTGGGCGGTATGTGTCCAAATGTGTTAGCGGTTATGATTTGCATAGAGATTATAGCGTAAAATTTTTTGAACAAAAGTGAAATCTTATGTTAACTAGCCATGTTGTATAACAGCGAGGGAAAAGGTTGTAGACCAGTTGACCCCTGAAACAGGGGCTATGGTCTTACAGCGCGGAGAAGGGGCCTTAGTCTCGAAAGAAAAGGCTCCAGTTAATAAGGCGAGGAGTGCACAGCCTCCTGCACGTGAAGAGAAAATAGCTGTGGAGGATGCCGAAGTCCTTTTGGCTGGAATTAACCGAGGTAAGTGGTTTGTTGCTTGATGTAGTGGTAGACTCTAGACAACTTCTACAGGTTGTACTGGTTATCGTAATGTCTCAGTCATACCTTTTATTCTACATAATAGGTGACTAGAGCGTTCCCTTGACAGTGGTGGCGACTCAATCCTGGGGCGAATTTCCTGATAAATTCGCCTTTATGGAAGGCGTCGTTCAAGATATGATCGGTAGCTTAGAGTGAATCGATCCTGAAGCTGGTACGCTACAATCATTATGCATAGGTTATTTTACTATGGAATTACGCTACTTAATTATGCCTAATTGTTATTTTCATGTTATTAGGAGCTCGCCTCAGATGGGACCCGTCAGAGCCTATCGATTTAGACACCGCTGAGCCCTCATCAGAAGCAACCGTCGTGCCATACAGAATTTACAATGAGATGCGTAAATGTTCTTAAAGCTCAACTCGTTCCTTATGGGAATGTCAGAGCGTAAACAAGGACCTATGGAAGAGATTGCATAGGTCAGAGAAGGAGAGAATGGCTCTACACAATGAGGTCGGGGATCTAAGATCACGGAATGAATTCCTGCAAGCCCAGGAGACGGGAAGCGAGGGCTGGAGGACAACTATCGTTGACTATGCCCGTTACTGGGCTATCATTAGGAACAGTGTCCACACTAGTCGTGAACTGGTTGAACAACGTATGCAAATGGACATCCTTGCTTAGAAGAACCAAGACTGGAAGGACTTTAGCACGAGTATTCAAGAGTGGGGGCAGATGCAAAAAGATCACAAATAGGTCTACAAATGAGAAAGCGCTGCCTACCATCAACATTATAGGGACTCTGCCATTGAGGCTCAATCCCTTCAGTTGTTTCTTGACATTATTGGTGCTTCCAAGGAATTTGAAAAGTTCCAGGAGCAAGTGACGGTGAGTGCCTCTCCAAAAAGGGAAGTTACTCTTCTTGGAGGTGAGACTACCGTCCCTTCTTTCTTCCCTGAACCACCCCGATGGACTCCCATGGAGAAGGGGAAGGTCAAGGCTGGAACTAATCTAGGGGATGGGGTTTGGTCTGAGCTCACCGAGGATGAAATCATGCAACGTCTGTGGATTGGCTTAGAACAAGTCCCCTTTGCTGCTGATGCGGGACCATCACAGGTAAGTTGCAGTATTATTACGTTTTTGTTATACCTAGTTTTGATGACAATGTTAATCTATGTACCATGTCTGATCGCAAGAACGACCTGAGGAGATTCCTTGACAGGATGAAGCTAATAAAGGTGGTGGTCCTTACAAATAGGGTTTACAGGAAATAGAGCGTATTGAAGGGTCTCACAAAGAGGACCATCCTTATGAAGGGATTCCTTGTGCAAAGGGTGGCCTCTATGAGGATGACCTCCTTAGAGTAGAAGTTGAACTAGGGGATACAGGAGATAGTGGTAGTAAGGGGTATGCGTAATGCATTAGCCTTGGGTTTTATTATGGTGTAACGAGAAAAGAGACTATATTTCTTTCTTTTAACGTACTTGAAAAAAATTTCAGTATTAATTTTAATGTTCGTTTTCTTGTTTTTTGTTTATGTAAAATGTATCGTAAGTTTTAACATTATGATAAATTGTGATTAGTTTTAAGAGCGTAGCGTCAATGTGGTTACTAGTTTGAAGCCATTGCGGGCTGTTAAATTATCCAGATGTAAAGCATAAATGACATTGCTAGTTTAAGGCCATTTCAGGCCTTGTATAGTTTAAGGCCGTTTCCGGCCTTTTTTAGTAGTTTAAGGTGCCAAGCATAAACGAATTTCTGGTACAGAGCGTAAAGAAAATTCAAGTACAGAGTGTAAATGACATTGCTAGTTTAAGGCCATTTCAGGCCCCCCTTTTTAGTTTAAGGTATGAAGAGTGAGCGTAAATTTGATTTCGGTATAAAGCGTGAATGAAATTTGCATTCCAAGCGTAAATGGGATTTAGATACAAAGGGTAAATGGAATCGCTAGTTTAAGGCCATTTCAGGCCGTAGCTGATTTAGGTGCCATACATAAATGAAGTCACTAGTTTAGGGCCATTTCAAGCCTTTGCGTAATTCGAGTGTGAAGTGTAGATAAGGTTGTTAGTTTAAGGCCATTTTAGGCCTTTTTTTAGTAGGAGTAAAGAAAATAGAAACGTAAAGCTAAACACAAAGATAAACATGAGCGTAATGAGACTAGCTAGTGGAAATCGTAAGTACATGCATAAACATAAGAAGTATAAATGGTAAGCATAAATAGAATGGATGATGAGACCGTATTAGTTAGACAACATTGTTTACTTGCTAACTCTGTAACTGTTTCTTAATTGCTTTGATTTTCAACAATGCATAAGGACGAGGAGATTTATGGCCCTTCCCCTTCGCATCGCAATTTTCCTCTGGGAATGGTAGTTCGGCCCAAGTTAGGTTGTCATTAGCCACTATTTCGGCTTGCTCAGGTACTTGGACAGGGGATGGATTCTCAGGCGTTTCGATCTCCGACCCTTGTTCTATCTCTATGTTATTAACCGCCTGAGGGGTTATTTCATCACCGCGGATAATCACTTCTCCTGCATAAGGCAAATGGATTTCCTGATAAATGGGTGATGAAACTACTCTCAGTTGCGCTAACTAAGACCTCCCAAGAATCAAATTGAATCTAGGCATTTCCTCGACCATGATAAACATAGCGTTTGTGGGGAACTAGTCCCCTACCACAAACTTGATATGGACGGTCCCTTTAACCTACACTCGTGTCCCGTTGAACGATTTTAGGCATGACATCATTGTAGGACTGATCTGATCGATCAGGCCTAATTTATCCACTATGGGATAAGGGATGACATTAGTGGCTGCCCTATCATCTACATGTACTCTCTGGATTCAGTGTTGGCCGACCCAAATGGTGATGAACATGGGTGCCATTGTCACTTGACCCTCAGGATTGTCCTTAATGGATTCGTCACGAAAGGTCAACGGGGTGGGATCTGGTTTTTTAGCAGTGGGGGGAAGCATGATAGAGTGGATTGCTTCTTTGTTTTCCGGCATGCTCTCGTCCACAGGTATGAACGTTAGCATGCGAACCATAGCCTCACGATGTGTCTGCAACGTCATGAGCAAGTCATAAAGGCTCAATGTTGTATTTTTTTGTTTCAGAGCCTATTTGACTTGTGCCAGAGCATCAAAGAGATCTTGCCCATGATCGGGTTGTTTGTCACCCTTTTCCTCTTCCATTCGCCCCAAGAGGCAGATTTCACTAGGAGGAGTGACATTTGGCCGAGGGTTACGCTTCCTTTGGCCTGGGGGAGATGATTGTTTTCGTGTAACCTCTTTGTTTTTGACAAGTGGGGCTAAAGGTGCAGAAGTAAGGGGTTGAGGTTTGGGTAACCCTAGCGTAAGAGGGCCCTTGGCTACATCAACAGTGACAGTAGGAGGGTTTGACTTAGAAGATTGCCCCTACGTAGGAGGGGTGGTTGATAGTTTTGACACTCAGATGACTAAGGGTGCCTTGGGTGTAGGCGCGGGCTGGGCCATGGCTTTAATGACTGCAGGCTGTTAGGAAGCATTCTGAGACAAAGTTCGAAGGATGAAAAGGTGCCTTGGAGTGCCATTCATCGGCACTGATAAACCTGTTGTTTGGGTCGAGTGAGGTTATGTTCGCAACACAAAAGGCTGCCTCGGTTGTGCTTGGTTATCGCCCTATGTTCCTACCACGTTGATCATGTACCCTGCATTTTTTGCATTCAACGGATCTTGGTACACATGCATGGCCTGGTTTCCTAGGCATGTCAGGCTACTACTATCTAAGATCTAGTTACCTTGATCTATCAGACGTTGGATGTCATCCTTCAACACCCAGTAGTAGTCCGTGTCATGGCTATACAATTGGTGGTAGTCGCAGAATCGGTCTAGCTTAAAGTTCTTGGGCACAAGTGGTTCATTAGGTTGGGCTAAGGAGGGATTCTTGAGTAGCTCACAGTGGCACCTGTGGCATTTCAAAGCCTCCTTGGACACCGCCTTATGTCGGATGTGGCCGGTTCCCAATAATTGCTTCAGAAGTTCTGAAGGCTTCACAGGTAGGGTTGCGTAATTTGAGCGATCTTTATGCTCAAATTTTGGCCTTGGTTGTGGAGATGCTTCGGGGGCGTAAGAAGCTTCTTGATTGGTGCCATTCGAGCTAGTTGTTGGCTCTACTGGCTCCGTAGTTATTTTCTTGTTATTGTTATTTTTCTTCTTGGCCCCTTCAACAACCATTGCCACTATCGTTATTGTGGCTTTGCCTTTATCCTTACCCTTACTATGGGCATTCTTGTAGACCACGTACGTTGGATCTTTACTAGCCTTCGCCACGTCTTGGATGCTCTTAGTTTGAGCAAAGGCTTGGCTGAGGGAACGGGGGATGAGGTAATATAGCTTAGACTTGATGAAGTCATTGATTGCTCCCTTGAAGATTTCCAGTAGATGGGCCTCTGCGATGGGTTCACAGATTTCGTTCAAGGTGGTACTCCACCACTATATGAAATTTTGGACTGACTCGAGCGGGTCTTGCTTAACTCCCATGAGCTGGTCTAGTGTAACTTCTGGCTTCATGTTGTCTTTGAAGCGAGTCACAAACTGGATTAACAGCTCTTCCAAGGTTGAAATGGAAGCACGTGGAAGTGCTCGATACCAATCCAAAGCTTTACCCGTTAAGGACATAGCAAAGACACAGATTATAGTATGCGGCCATTGTTGCAGCAATAAGGACTCTGACCTGAAAGTAACAAGGTGGGCATTGGGATTACCTTTCCCATTGTATTTTGTGAAATGGGGAAGGGGAATCCCAGGTGGCAACGACAGGATTGGAACTACTGGGCTAATAGGATCATCATGGTAGAAATCCATGACTTGTACCGTGTCAGAGCCAACAGCCTTGAGATGCTTAACTTCTTCTGTAAGGGTCTGGATGAGCTGGAAGGCTTGGTCCAGACCTGTAGACGATGATGTCATTTGTGGAGCAGAAGGGGGAGCCACACTGGGTGGCGGCACAAAGGCAATAGCTTGATTGATGGTTGGTGCTATCAGGATAGTCCCTGTAGGCAGTGTTGCTTGCGGCATCCACCATCCGATGGTTGGTGCAGATGGGGAAACCACCATCGGCTACGCTATTGGGTACACTATTTGTATAGCCAGGGGCACGGGAAGTGGTACTGCAATTAGGTTTAGCACTTGCAGGATGTGGCCTTGAGGGTGGGGATGGTGGTGCATTTGTGCAGGATGCGCAACAAGAGACATGTTGGGAGCCCACCATGCTAAGGTGAGTTAGGTAATTGTGCTTGTTGAGTAATGATATGTGATGGACCTTCACCTGGGAAGATAGTCGGAGAGAGAAAATGCAAACACGGTGAATGCAGGACTTGATCGGTGTTATATAACATCAAAGGTGTGGTGATCATGAACCACAGATTTACACGAGACGTTGTCGAGGGAGGGGCCATGGTGAAATCAGCATGACTACCTCCCTCAGAGTGAGATTCTAGATCGTCTTGTCCATCATGAAACGTTTCATTACGGAACAAGGCCTTTAGTTCTTCTGGCGATGTCTGTGCCATCAACATTTGATCTAGGATCCACCTTTGTTGATCTATCAAGGGTATGAAAGTGGTAGGCATAGGAATGAGTTCCTTCCTGTTGTAGTACATGAACTCGTACTCTCATTTTTTCTCGAGCTCTTGTGGATACATAGGTAGGTTTGCCGCTAACTTAGCATAGAGGAAATTGTAGCTTTCCCTGCGCTGAGCCTGTCCCTCAAGCTCCTTGTTTTGTAGCCTGAGGGAGGGGTGTGGTCGTCCCGGACTAAGTGGTTGCTCAACCATGGGAGGTGTGACCTGCATGGTCCAAGGGTTCTCAAGGCTAGTGGTGTCAACGATAGTAGTTGATGTAGTCATTTTTTTACGTGATTCAGAGATAATGATGATAAAAGCTAAGATCGAAAGGAAAAAGGGCGAACTAAGATAATAATCGGGGCTTTTATCTTGTAGGACTCCAAAGGAATCATCAAAGCGACTGATCTGCACCACACAATTTTGTAAACAACCTCAGAGGTATTACATTTACATTGATTGCCAATGGGTACAAACAGCTTACAAGACTACCCATAAAATGCGGATTGGATATGAAGGCCCTCCTTCTAGCACCAGAAAACTATAACGACGGAAAACATCGGTCACTGGAAATACCGAACGAAAGTCCATGTACATAGTTCTAACCCCGGATCCATGCAAGGGCAGTGCTAGAGAGGAAAATGAATTCGAGGTACCCTGAACGATCTTGTCGATCAGACAGGGACTTATTTAATTAGTAAAAGGTTTGTTAGTAATTTGATGGAAAAATGAAGATTCTTTATAAAGCAATGCAATGTTGTTAACCCCGAAAGCAATTGAAGACAATGTAAACGATTTAGATGAGATTGCGAAATCCGTATAACTAGGATGCAAGAGATCAGATTTGATAGAGAATACAATCACAAGATCTGGGATTTAATTTATGAAAAATAATATGTTTGATACAATGATTCCAGGTGGGCTTCGGTTTAGACGAAGCACATGCTAGTAACAAGAAGTTATCTAAAGATGAAACAAGCGAGGATTAATCTACCTTGATCTAGCCAATCTGGGTGCAAGGAAGTCAGACCTATGGGAGAATATCTTGTAGCTGATTGTTTCTAATCAAGAATTCTTGCCAATCACCTTTGACGTTCTCACGATCGCTGATCCTCTTTTACTTTTTTTTGCCAACCTTGAAAGAAAAATTTTTGCCCACCCCCTTGATCTTCGTCAATTGGAGCATTTATAAGGTTAGGGTCAGGAGAAAAACGCGGTTTAAGTGACATGTGTCCTAAACCCATAAAATGCCGTTGACTCAATGTGTTGTTGTTGAAGCTTGTGACGCTATGCTGCGTAATGCATCGTAAACTACCCTTGTGTGGGCTTTGGCAACAAACTGTTCTTTGATTACGCTGTAATACGCTAGAGAGCGTATTGTGGCGTATGAACTACTGATTTCTAAATTGTGCTTGTCGTTACTTGAATTACGCTGCATTACACTAAATTATGCATCGTAGCGTAATTCAGCATAAAATAACGAAACCACAAAAGTTGAAGTGTTGTTGCCGTGTTTCCTCTATTTCTATCTCTTTCAGGTTTTTTTACTACGCTGCATTACATAAAGTAGCGTAATGGGCCCCTTAACTAGGAAAGAAAACCCATTGAAATGGGCGTCATGCTACCGATCGTTGCTTAGGCCTTGAGATTTTTACTGGGCTGTTGAAGTCTTGCATGTTTTCCATCCTTGATGCTGCGATGGACTGTCTTTGATATTACGCTGCATATGCGATGTTACGCTATGTAGCGTAATACGACATAATTTGCCAAAAGTTAAGATTTTCGAAATAGAAAACTTGCAAAGTTGGAAGTTTTGCCGCCGTGCATCCATCGCTTTGCTCCGTCTTTTGGAATTTGCTTGTGCTGTGCTATGCAACGTGGCGGGACAGACCTTCGACTAAAAAGGAACTTGTTGTGCCACGCTTTATTGCGACCCTTTGTCTGAATCACTAGCCTTTTGCTGAACCGTCGAGACCTCGAATTTTTCACGATGTTTCACTGGACACCTGGAAGAAACAATAATTTCTTCACCAAGTTAAGCATTTCATAGAAATCAATGGGAACCTTTACAAAGTATGTTTTGACGGCCTATTACGCTAGTGTGTTTCTAACACAGATCAACTACGCATTCTCTAGGATGCTCACAAAGGTCCTTTTGGGGGCCATTATGCTGGGAGAGGCATAGCCATAAAAATCCTCATGGTAGGATATTACTAGCCAATAATCTTCAAAGATGCACACCAATTCATCCACACTTGTGATCATTGTCAAAGAGATGGTGGAATGATAGCTCGAATGGAGAGGCCACAACAATAGATTCAACCTCTTGAGAAATTTTATATTTGGGCATTGACTTTATGGGTCCCATCATGCCTATGTCAAATGGAAAGGCATATATAATAGTCACGGTTGACTATTGCACTAAGTGGGTAGAAGTAGCAGCTGTCATCAATTTTACATCCACCATTGTTGCTCGGTTTGTTCAACAAAACATCATAAATAGGTTTGGTGTGCCTTCTATGTTAATTTCTGACAATGGAACTCATTTCACATGTGCCACTCTTTGAAAACTTATGTAGTGCTTGGGGGTTGATCACAAACTCATAACACCTTATCACCCTCAAGCGAATGGTCAAGCTAAAGTCACTAATCGGAAGATTACGAAAATTCTAACATGCACTATTAATAAGTACCGAAGAAATTGGAGCACCAAATTAAATGATGCCATTTTGGCCTATCACTCCACATGGAAGCTTTCCATAGGTTATTCTCCCTATGAGCTTGTGTATGGAAAACTACCAACACTACCCATTCAAGTTGAGCTTCGTACACTCTCTACAGCCTATGACCTTGACATGAATCTAAGTCTAGCACAAAAGGAAAGATTAATGAACCTCAACTTGCTAGATAAAAATCGATTAATGGCCTTATCATCTAATGAAATGCATAAGGCATTCAATAAGAAACACCATGACCTCAAAATAAGGAAAGTCAGGTTTCAACTAGGAGACAAGGTTTTCTACTAGAATCCTACACACGTACCTTAACGAATCAAATTTCAAATGTTGTGGGAAGGACCTTGCATTATCGAAGAAACTTTTCCATCTAAGGACATGATTATATATAAACTTGATAGGCTAGACAAGAAACAATTAGTCAACATCCAACAACTAAAACCTTTCCATGAGCCCAAGACAACCAACTTAACAAACACCCCGCTAGATGGACAACCACACTCACTCTTTTGGATCTCCTCCTTCCAAATTAGTCATGGGGGAGATGGTCATCCATACTAACACTTTAAGAATCTCCTTAGTCTTTTGACTTTTTGTTTTACACATTTTTGATTTTACAACTTTTTGTTTTCATGTTCTTTATTTTACATCTTTTTATTTTTCAGGTTATTGATCTTTTCTAAGTTTTTGTTTTACACCATCATTAGTATATTTAATATTTCTTGAATACTCTTTTACTTTATTTTATATTTTCTTACGTTTGGTGTAATTCTCTACTCTTTTTGCTAATAAGGTGCCAAGTACCATGGTAATGTGCTACTCGATGGTGGTATGTATCAATTGTGATTTGATTGTTGATTTTTGGTTTTTGACTTTGAATGTTGTTACTGACAACTAGGACATGATTTCTTTTCATGTAACAAGTAGTGAGTCCACATCATCCACCCATCTACACACTCTATGGTGTTTCTTATTTTGGAAACATGTAGTCTCTATTTCATTAATACAACCTTAATAAATTTGTGACTTGTGTAGTTTCTAGAATTGGGAAGGAATCAAAGATTCAGATAGGGTGTGGCTTTAAAGGGATGTTGTATTCATCATGCTTTTTCATTTTCTTATGTGTAGGGGTGTTCTTGTGAACTTCTCACCATTTCGTGTCATTCCACAATAGGAAGTTGAATAAGTCCTTACATGGTGTGGTCCTCATTAAAAAAAGAGAGGGAAAGATGATGGGGATTCAACAACATCCCTTAGATAAAATAAATGTGAAAGCACATGGGTCTTTGCACGATGTTTTTTCCATTAAAAAACCATCATAAATAAATAATATGGAAATTCAAAGCACACCCCTTAGACCAAATAAAAGGGCTACAAGCACCTATTATGGGACTTGTCTTGTCTCCTCTAACTAAGGCCCTTTCTCACTTCCGACTTCTTCTCTAATTTGCGATGGTGGTTGTTTTGTGGAAGCATTCTTGCATCTCAAGGGATGGACTAGTCTTAGAATGTTGATGTGAAGTCACTGAAAGTGGTTGGTTTGGGGTTGGACTAAGGACGGATCGTATTGAGTCATGTAATCACAAACTCCACAAGGGACTTCATGTGACCATAATTAAGAACTCGATTCCATTCTCTCTCTCATCCATCTATGTTTTTCATGTCTCACCTTATTACTGGTTTCATATTTTGATTCAATGTTCTGGTTTGATGTGTTAGGATTCTCAGTCAGTTACTTTTAGGTTTTTGTACTTAACCTTTCATAATCATTAATCATCCATGAAGCCCATGGACTCCTTAGTTTGAATTTCTGCAAGGGAAAAAAATGGCATGTGCCTACTTTTGGGAGGACCCATTTGCATATCTTTTGATTTGGTTAAGTTTAGTTCTTTAACCTTAGACATTTTTACAATCGAATTCTTTTTATTTACCCCATCAATGCCATCCAATTGTGCGCACCTTCACAACTATTTTTAGTAAATACTTTCTTTTTATTGTTGTGAATTTCCATACCCTCTTTTCAGTATTCCTTGTATTAAGCTTTTTCTGAATTTTATGGACTACTTCTTTCACTTAACCCATTTTTCAATCTTTCCACTAACATTATTAAGCAACTAGTCTATCACAATCACAACTTAGCTAGATAAAACTACTAATGAGACAAGGTATTCAACTACTATGTGTTACACTTTATATACTAGTCCTTGATTTTGTTGTGATTGTAGTGGGGAGCATGGATTTGAAGCAAGACTCTCTTCACCAAGGATGATGCAACAATATCACTTACGGGAGATTATTCATGACCATTGGATCTCTTCTACCTCTCCCTCATTCTTCTGTTGCCAAGAGTGGTTGGATGTCCATTGGCTCTGAGGGTGTTCTTTCCTATTGTCATGAACACCCAATTTTGTACACAATTGTAATGATGTATGCTCGGGCACTTTTGTATTTTTTTGTTTCCTCTATGTCACTCTGCATATCAATCAAACATGCCATACCTCCTAATATATTTTCTAAGGGACTTTTTCATCTTCTTCTATACTCAAGGATGAGTTTTCATTCAGTTGTGGGGGTATGATGAATTGTGTTTTACATGAGCCCTGATATCGGGCATGCGATATTGCGGGGTACTCCTAGGCCTATAAATACAGCCCTTAGGCACACAGTTCAGGAGAAGTTTTTTTGAAGTCTAGTGAAATTCTTACAATTTGTTCATTCAAGAGTTAGACTATTTTCCAAGTGTCCATAGCAGGAGGTCTAAGTATAATTGGATCTTTATTCAAGCATTGATGTATTTGAACAGACCATTGTGTTGACAATGGAGACGAGCTCTATGATTCATCCTTGCAATACTTGAGACTTTCTTTCTTTATGCATTTATACATTGTGATTTCATGTAATTCACATTTAATGTTATTCATTCAGTAATTAATTTTGATTACTTAAGTAATTAATTAAAATACATAAGCATGACCCCTTTGAACATACATGTGACACTTGGTAGCCTAAAAATGGTTAGCATTTGACAACTAGCAATGTTTACATGAAGTTCAGGATGTGTCCGAGAAGTTGGGATGGTTACTTATGTTAGGTTAGATTAGACAATAGTTCACTTAGCATTTAATTACAGTCACTTTCATTATTGTTTTAGGAAATCAAATTAATAAAACATAAAATGATAAAAATCTTATGCCTTAGTCACACTTAACTATACACTTGCATTTCACAAGTGACACTAGGAAGACAATGAATGAACAACAAAACCTCACCATTTAGCTCTAACGTACTTGGTAATTAAAGTCTGTGAAATTCAACCAGATCACACATGAACGCTTGTGATTTGTATGGTTGGGCATAGGGGTACCTCTCCTCTCATCAATTGACATAGCCAAATGAGTTAACACATCTTCGTCGACATAGTGTCGATATTTTCCTATAAATATGTGAATACTTGCCACATATTTGGCACCATTCAGTCAATAATGTAGCTAAACTCTTGAAGTTTTATTATGTAATCTTTGGAAATAGTTAGTGAGTGCATGCAATGTGGATTTGGATCAGTTGTTTAACGTCTTATTTGAGTGGCATTGTACTAAACACATTCCATGAACAACAATAAGATTGATATTGATTCATATTCATTGTAGCACTTTAAAATAGAATAAATTTAATTTTAATGTAATTTACTTTTGATGTACTTACTTAATTAATATTTACATTTTTATGCACATTAATCAATTAGTAGAATGAGCACGACCAGTTTCTAGCATAAACACATATTCACTTGGTAATTCAAGCAACGTTATTACTTAGTTCGCCCAATAACATAACACTTGGTAATCCCAGTAGTGGGTATGTAAATTCAAAAGGTGTACAACAAGCTACGAACGGGCACTCATTGCCCAAGTGATAGTTTAAAATTTAATTTTATTATTAATTATATTGAATAATTAATTTATATATTATTGATTAATTTAGTTCAAGGCTCCAACAACATCAATAATCTTATGCCTAAGCCATACATGATAAAGCTTCCACTAGTCCAAGTGAAAAGACAGTGACCTATGATCAATACTTAACAATTTAGATATAACACTAGTTCTATTCACAAAATTCCACTATGAACACTTGTGATTTGTATGGTTGGATGTAGAGAATACCTACTGCTCATCAAAAGTCAAAGCCAAGAGTAAAGCTAAATTAAGCATAATGTCATAACTCCGTCTACTAGTGATATGGAAACTAGTAACTTTTAATACTATTAAAAGCTCCTTATGCATAATTTTCTCAAGGAAGTTTTTCCATTTTTTAATTTTTATTTTCGATTATACAACATTGTAGTTTTATCTTTGAATAGAACCAGGGGCATTTTAACAATTTTACTTAAAAAAAATGGTTTCTTCTTCTACTAAGAAAATGTTCATTTCTTATGTATCAGTGTGATTTGATTTTGATAGTGTTGAATAAGTAATAGGGACCATCATTTGGAGTGATGGTAAGGTGCCCCTCTTTTAAGTCAAAGACTTGGATTCAAGCATAGGCACAACCAGTCGAAGAGGTTAGGCTTTTGATAATCCATTGACCTAGGACCCCACTTGGCAATATGAGCATTGTGGCTCGAGGTGATGATCTTTTAGTGATGAATCAGTAATCAAAATCAAGTTTCATAGGAAAAATTTGCTCAAATTTCAATAAAATTTGGGGATAATAGTTGGCTAAAAAATTTTCACTTTGGAAAAGATTTAAAGATTTTACTTAAACATTCATAATTAAAGATTTGGGAATTTAAATCTTTGAATTATGTTATACCACTTTAGATATATATTTATGATATACATCTATTATTTGGCTAAGAGAACTTTTATATTCTTCAAATTAAAAAATCTCAAATTGATCCATTGAGAATTGATTTTCCAAGGACAAAGTCCAAGTTATAAAGTACTTGGACTCTTGCAAATAATAATTCCCTTAAAAAAGTTCATCTCTTATCCTAGCATTATGATGATAATTATTTATTTACCATGGTAAAGTTCAAAAAAAAAAAAAAAACATGATCTTGGATAGGGTTGATAATTGATCTTTTGGCCAAAATTAATAATGAGGTGTTAGCCTCATATGTCTTGGTCTGGTAACCCAAGGTCATAGGTTTGATTTTACTAAGTATCATTGAGTTATAAACTTTTATAAAAATGTTTAAGTGTACCTATGTTTCATATACTTGATTTGGAAGCTTTAGGTTATGAGTTTGACTTTGATGCACAATATTTGATTTGGAAGCTTTAGGTTATGAGTTCCAACACATATTTGATTTGGAAGCTTTAGGTTATGAGTTTGACTTTGATGCACAATGTTAAATTATATAAAGTTCTAATTAATTATAAATATTGAAGTGAATTTATGTTTCAGTTTTCATTTCCACAACAACTAAGGTTGAACATCTAGTTGAAACCGTAAAATAATGACAACAATAATCACGGAAGCCAAACATGAACGGTTCTATAGTCATCACGTAATTGTCGGGGTCCGACATCACGTAATGATAAGAAGTCAAATCTCAACCAGATTGGTGGAATCCAAAGCTCACGATCAAATCAGATGGCATTACCAGCTAGAGAAAGGAACATGAGCACTCCTGCTTAAACATGACAGTTCTATGTCATCGCGTAATGACAACAAGTCAAACATCAACGGCAATGGTGGGGTCGAAAAATCTGCATCATCAAATCACATGCAGCATTGCCAGCTAGCGAAAGGAAGATGAGCGCTGCTGCTTCGGTCAACCAGAGCGCTGCAATAATATGTGCAAGCCAAGGCGCCTTTAAATGTTTCTCGCCTGCCATTCGTAGGGGTAAGTTCTAATCCTTAGTCATGGCATCCTTACGCAGTGGCAACAGCCTCCTCCTCGTCTCGCTGCCTCTGCTCCTGCTTCTTTCCGGCGCCTCAATCACAGCCGGTAAGTAAAATCTTATGCCAATTCGTCTTTGTGCTTCCGTGACATTTCCTTTTACTCGTCTCTTCGGTTTCAGTACATTAATGCACTGTACAATAACGGTGCGTTGTTGATCTTTTGCATTGCGAGCAGGGGCGGTGTTCCGCGAGTACATCGGCGCGCTGTTCAAAGGGGTGAAGCTCAGCGATATGCCCATCGTAGACAACAACTTGCAGGTGCACTTCATCCTGGCCTTCGCCATCGACTACACAAGCGCCGGCGCCCCCACCGACGGCGACTTCAAACAGTACTGGGACACAGGCAACATTACGCCGGAGGCGGTGGCGGCCATCAAGGCAGCTCACCCAAACGTGAAGGTCGCACTCAGCCTCGGCGGCGACACCGTCTCTGGCAAGCCCGTCAAGTTCAGCGCCAGCAACGCCGACGCCTGGATCGGCAACGCTGTACGATCGCTCACAGCCATGATCCGCACGTACCATCTGGACGGCATAGACGTGGACTATGAACATTTCCAATCGGACGCGGCCACCTTCTCGCGATGCATCGGGGGCCTCATTTCGCGGCTCAAGGCCGACGGCGTCATCAGCTTCGCCTCCATCGCGCCCTTCGACGACTCCACGGTGCAGGAGTACTACTCCACGCTGTGGCAGCAGCACGCCGCCGACATCAATTTCGTGAACTTCCAATTCTACGCCTACTCGGCGTCCACCACGGTGGATCAGTTCGTGGCCCATTACTACGACCAGAAAAAGCGCTACGGCGGCGGCAAAGTCATCGTCAGTTTTTCCACCGCTGGGTCCGGCGGACTGACGCCTGGCAATGGCTTCTTCACAGCTTGCCAAAAGCTTAAGGACAAAAGTGAGCTTAATGGCATCTTCGTCTGGTGCGCTGACTCCTCCAAGGCCGGCGGATTCCAGGATGAACCCAAGGCTCAGAGAATTCTCCTTTGAACCCACCGCCCCTTCAGGCCTCTTTAGCCTCCTTACTTTCTGGGTAGCCATATAAACTTCAGAACCTGAATTATTATGGCATGAACAATAACATATTACCTTAATGCTAAGGCTTCACGCCATACCTTTGAATCTGGCAGATTAAATTACAATAAACTTGCCATTATGATATTAAATAACCGTCGTCCTTATATAAGGAACTTCGGCCTTCCTTTGCTTCACGTATAATTTGTATCTGGGTGTGTCATTTGTATTCCGTACTGTTTTTACTTTTTTGCTATGCGCCGGAGATTCGCGATTCCCTGTAAATTTTCACGAACAGTTCGCGTCGGATTCGGGAGCGCGTACAGAAACGTATTAAATTCGCAGTGGGTACGTATTTTATAATTTTTAAAAATTTTGTCTGGATTTAAAAATATACATTGATATGGTCGCCTTGCCTCGCCTGGTATTGTTATTGCCTTTTTAGTTCTTGCGATGTCTGCATTTTGCCTTAAAATCTTATATATCTTCTCCTGTTCTGAATCATACCAAAAATTTCCAGTCAAGATTCATGGCATCGGCAGACGGACCACAGAAAACAAGGGAGTACGAATAAATAAACAAACACGGAAATCACGAAAGGGCTACTATGGTAACCGATGGCCGAAGTGGCAAGTATGGGTCATACGGAAAGTTTTGGACGGGGCGTGCGAGCAAAACATTGCATTTGCATGGATTCGCCTCACATTCTCGCGTGTTTATTGTTCATTGCTGGTTTTTTGCTCTTTTTCAAATATCTCTGCTTGAAAAAGAAAAAACAAAACAGGGTCAGCGTCATGAGTCATGAACATGATGGAACATGATGACGGATGGATGTTTGTTCAACTTTTTAAAAAATCTGTTTGCCTATAAAGCAACGAAGCTCACGCAGCACATAGACAATTGCCATATGCAAGCTCATCCCGACTAGTGCGGATTTTCCAGCGTGTGAAAGGTTTTCCATCATTATAGGTGAGATGAGTTACTGGGTTGTGCCTAGTTTAGTTAAGTTGTGTATTCTTATAATACAGTCATCTTCAACATGGCCCTACTCACAAGTAGTTCCTAGGGTGCTACTCACAGGTAGTCGTTGAACAAAAGTATTAGCAGACCTGATTTGTTATAAATTTGGTTGAGGGTTGAGGCTTAATTTCATTTTTTGAGTAACAAAAAGATTTCATTTTATTGCTGTCATTTTGGTTGCAGAAATTATATGTTTGGCCAGATTATGGCTCCTGAGTAAGGAAATGGATTCACTGCCCTCCATACCTTTGCAAATTTTCTTGCTTCAATTTAATGGTGATATTGCAATCTTTTGTGCAATTTTGAAGCATTAACAATATTTTGGATTTACATTGCACTTCTTCTATGTTTTACAACGTATTTTTATGATATATGGGATTTAATTTTTTTTAAAAAAGTAATATATTTAAATTTTCTCTATCACGTACCCGGCTACGAACCCGTACCCATTTTTTTTGAGTCACACGTACCCAAACACGTTCAGAATCGCGCGAATCCTCGGTTCCTCGCTTCCACGAATCAGATTCTTTTGATGCATAGCTTTTTTGCAATTTCTACGTTGCCCTTGCCCAGCACAGATTGACGTGGTGTCAGCAAAGACACCCGTAAATACTTGTAACGTGTCAACGCGAAGGCCGCGAGACCAGATCTTTTGTTAATCCTAAACACGGATGGTGGTGATAGTTTGTTATTTAGGGGGATGTCGGACCCCGAAAAGAAGTTCTATTGATATTAACAGTGTATTAGTTATAGTAATTTGAACAAGTCATAGGGTTAAGGGGAAGGGGGAAGTTGAGAGCACTATGCGAGAAACTTAGGACCTGCCTTATAAAAAAACAAGTGTTAAGGGAGAAAGCCCAAATTGGGGCACCACCAAACGACCACCCATGCTGACTCGTTACAAGATAGAAGGACAAAGAATTAGATAAGGAATAAAAAAAAAGCTCTCAATTAAGGATAGAGAGAGTTCCAATGGTGACTCCTCTCAATAGAAATGGAAAGCTTCCTGGCAGAGATTACTGATGATGAGTGTTACTAGAATGCACAAGTCTTTCCCACTGCTGCAAGACATGAACCAACTGATGTCTATCCAGATTGAACTTGGATACTTGAGATGTGAGTTGGAAATGAATGAGGCGAAAGATCTGCAGCTTCTCCAACCTAGTGAGCAAACATTTATTAGAATAATCAATTCTTTGAAATATAACATTGCATCTTCGCTTCCAAATATAATATTAGGCCTAATAACTTTCCATAGAAACTTGAGATTAGCAGAAGTAATGTTAAAAAAGCCGAATATAACATCCTCTTGAGATAGCTCGTATGAAGAAAAAACAATGGAAGCCCACTTCCACACATGCTGAGCAAAGGAACAAAGCCAAAACACATGGACAAAGTCATCTTGTCCACCACAGAGATGGCAATTGGGATTGGGAATTCCTAGATATTCTAACCATTTACCAATAGGTAGACCATGGTGGAGGAGACACCAGAGGAACTATTTAATTTTGGGGAGGGTTGGACGGTTCCAAATATTTTGGAAGATAGGGATCCAAAATGATACTGACTCATGTTTGTGCCAATGCTTATTGCAACGTTGAATGACCTCGGATGGGTCATGCATAAGATGAAAGGGGATAGATGGCCGGTAGGGTAAGAGTTTAACCCCATTAAGCCATTGAAGGCCTTGAAAAGAGTTTTGCACTGTAACATCAATGTGCCAATGGCCATGAAAAAAGGAGTAAATTTGGACTAGGCAATGGTTCATTGCATTCGACTCCCCATACAAATTGCTAAACTTGACCTCCAAAATCCAACGGCTAGCCAACCTAAGACAAGTAAAGGAGATGACACCTTTTCGGTACCACGAGGTAGCCACCTTAGCCATTGTGATGGCAAGGGGAGCAGGCGACAAAGGTAACCACCACGGACACAATTTAGAGAGGCTAGTAGGGTTGATCTTAACATTAGTCCAGTCGATGTAACTGTGTAGAATTTGCCAGGTCCTCCAGATACTTTTGAAAACATGAGAACCTGGAAGAATGATAGTGAGGGGGGAAAAGATCCAATTGACAAAATGGATGCCTTTCCAGAAGGGCTTGTTTTTAGGAAATGCTTGATGAAGCCTTAATTGGAGGAGGGTCCCAATGATGTCTGAGGCATCTAAATGTTGAACCAACCACTTAGCAACCAGGGTAATTCCCTGCTTATAGGAGTTCAAAAGACCTAAGCCACCTTTATTCTTGGGGAGAGTAACAATATTCCAAGCGACTCGATGAAATCCTTTCTGAGAATCTTTGGAGGACCACATAAAGTCGCGAAATAACCGTTCAAGCTTCTGGTAGGCAGCTTGGGAGGGGGCCCAACATGAAGAGTAATACACATGGGTGGACGCACATATGGACTTACAAACAAGGTATTTACCTGCAAGTGTGAGGGGTTTAGTCTTCCATTTATCAAGTTTCTTTTGAATCCGAAAAATGACCTACTCCCAGAGAGTAGAGGTTGAACCTCTAAAACGGAAAGGGATCCCCAATATCTTAACGATGTTTTGATCCTGGAGCTGCTTCCAGTTATAGTTGGTCACATGGTTATAATTGCCCGAAAAGCTATAAACAAAGGATTTATTCCAATTTATAGTGAAACCTGAGAGTGTACAATATTGCTCCACCCTTGATAAGAGGCGGTGCAAGTTGGCGGCTATGTTTTGAACTAGAAAGAAAGAGTCGTCGGCGAAGTGCATATTGAGGAGCTGTTGTTGAGAGGAAGATAGGCAAACCCCAGTGAGAACTTTCGTTTGAATGTCCATGTTAATCTGATGACAAAGAAAGTCTGCGGCAATGATAGAGAGATAGGGGGCAAGGGGACAACCTTGTCGCATTGACCTATGTATTGGAAAGGGAGAGGTAATATCAAAGGAAGTGGCTATTCTTGTGGTAGCATCCGAGAATAAGCATTTCACCATATGTAGGAACTTAGGTACAAAACCAATTTTGATCATGGTCTACAAGATAAAATCCCATTTTATGTTGTCATAAGCCTTGGCATAATCAAGTTTCACTAGGAGAATATCTTGTCCATCATCCTTGGCCCACTTGAGACCTTCCCATGTTGCAACCACATTATCTAAAATATATCTACCAGGAACAAATCCTGTTTGTTGGGGAGATATGATCTGGCCAAGAATCTTTTTTAGTCGTAAGGCTAGGCACTTAGCCCAAATTTTATACACTACATTGAGGAGAGTTATGGGATGCTAATTGGAGATATCGGTAAGATCCCCAGACTTGGGGAGGAGACGAATTACCCCTTGATTTAGATTGGGCCCGAGGGAACCAATTAAGATAGCCTCGTTAATGACCTGTAGAAGATCATTCCTCTCCAAATCCTAATGATTTTGAAAAAATTCTACTGGGAAACCGTCATAACTAGGAGCCTTTCCTCGACTTAACTTGGAATAGGCCACCTATAGCTCCACCAGAGTGATATCAGCGTCAAGACTTTGAAGCATAGTGGAGTTGATAAGGCAAGGATAATTGGGGGTGGCATCCTTGAACGAAGAGATGTCCATTGGGGTTGCTGCAAAAAGGGTTTCATAGTGATTCTTGAGAAAAGAGAGGATATTGTTGTGGGCAGTAATTATGGTATCATTGCTAGATATTTTCTCTATAGAATGCGAAGGGGAAGCAGAATTGAGATACTTGAAAAATTCTTTACAGTGTTCATCTTGCATATTTAACCAAGTGAGCTGACTTTTAGTTAGGGCACTTTGTGCTTGGTACACATCCCAATGTTGAAAGGCTAATCTTGCTCTAGCTAGCTCCTCATGAACTAGAGAATTGAAGGGATCTTGAGCTAGTCTATTAGTGAGATGTTCAATAGTGAGGTGAATTTTGTTGTATTCTTGTCTAGCCCGAGTAGTCACTTCCTTACCATGCGAACGAGCAAAGTTCCGCACTCGACATGACGCTCGATGCCACCAGTTAATCCAACCCACCTGAGTTAGGGGCCTAGGTTTGGCATTCCAAAGGTTGGATAGAAGAATTTGGGTTGCAGGAGAAGAAAAACAATTGTTGTGAAGTCGGAAAAGATGAAATTTTTGTTGGTGAGGGCTGCCATGAATCTTGATGGAGATGGAGATAGGAAGATGGTCTGATAAGGTGGCATGGTGATGAATCGTAGTAGTGGAGAAGGCTTGCCAAAAGGAAAGGGTGGAGAAATAGAACCTATCTAACCTACTATAGATGCGAGCCTGCCCAAGACGAAGATTGCTCTAGGTAAGTCTGTGGAGGGAAATGCCCGCAGAGGTGTCCACCCCATCAGAAAGGTAAAACCTTTTCTTGAAGGCAGACCAACTTTGAAACTCAAGATTGGGCAGTTGAAAAAACACCCCTCCGAGCTTATCTTGAGGGAATTCAACCATATTAAAATCTCCTCCGAAGATCCAGGGCACTGGGGGAAGAGAATTTGCAAGTCCTTGCCAAAGGAGAGCCCGCTCTACGGAGTCATTTGGGGCGTAAATTGAGCAAACACCGAATGGGCCATGCGAGGAAGAGAAGGTGGCCCAAGAAACTCTATGCCCAGAGTTGGAACCACTTTGAAGGATTTTAGTTTTCTAGTAGAGCGAAAGGAGAATGGCCGCGCCTCCTTTTCCACTCGCATGGGATGTTGCTAGGATTGAAGAGTGAGGAAGAAACCAATGGGCGGAAAAGGATAAAATGTCATTTGACATCTTAATTTCTTGAAGGAGAACGAAATCAAAGGCTATATTAAGACTAGAAATAAAGTTGCCTGATTGCTTCCATCAAAGCCTATTAGTAAGGCCTCAAACGTTCCATGAAAAGAGGTTCATGGAGAAACAAGGGGCAGTTAGGATGAGAGGTCAACGGAAGGTTCAGAAGTCAAAGTATCAACTTCCATTATTCTTGACAAGAGGGAAAAGGAGTTGTTGGTGGAGACAGAGGCCATGGAAGTGTTCAATGGAGAGGAGCTTGAGGGAGAAGAACTGGAGGAAGCTTTGACTCGTTTCCTTCCACTGCTCACCACGAACTCATCCACCGAGATTGAGTCCTTGACTGCCTTATAGGGGATGACATGGGTGGAGGTGTGAGTACCTGATTGATGTTTCTGTGGTTTGGAGAGGCTAGATTGAGAGTTGGATTATGGAGCTATTGAAGGAGAGTTGAATTTAAATGATACTGAGGGTGGGCGTAATGGTGTAACTGGAGAATGGATTTTCTGAGATGCTACAGGTTGTTTTTTCCTGGCTAGGATGGGGCACTTCGATATATGCTGCTTGGCCCTATGACAATAGTTGCACAAGTTTGGGAGGTAACAATTGTCCACTTTTTGGGTGAAGAGTTTTCCACTAGTAGCAAGGGTTAATGAGGTCTTCCGAAGAGCAATGTCCAGTTCAATACAATAACGACGAATTTGAGTTCTATTAATCATCGTACAATGCTTGGAAATAATAGGATCCACGGTGCTCACAATATCCCTCTCCATAGATGAGAAAATAAGTGGAAGATTGGGCAATTACATGTAACAGGAAATTATATTAAAAGCTGGGTCATTGACATTAAAGTCAAATCTCCAAGCACATGCTATTAAAGTTGCATTTTGTGATGGAAAAATTTTTAAAGAGAGAGCCTTCCCAACTTGAGAGGCATCAGATAGTTCTACTAAAATAAAATTTTGAGCATAGTATCGAGCATGAGAAACCTGGATGCCCTGGGGATGAAGAAGGTTTTGAACTTGAATGTTTATGCTTGGGGACCTTGGTAAGAACCTCACAATTTGAAAAAAAATAAAGCGAGTTGCGAAATCTTTAGAAACTACTTCAAAAATATCATTAGGTAAAAGGAAATCAATTGGAGGTGAGGTAGAAGAACTTCCCTGAGGAAGACTAGTAGAACCTGATGAATCCGCCATTGTGCCACGCCTACCCACAAAACAAACTTAGCCTCCTCTTCACAGCTACAACACAAATACACCTAGCCACAACCCCAAATAAATTTTCCTGATCCTGAGCTTGGAATAGGTCTGTTTCTTCATGCAGATCCCGAAATAGGTATGTCCCTGCGTGCAGATCCAAAATTGTTATTTCAGAACTTGGAATTTTTGCAGATCCCGGGTCTATTTTTACAGACCTAGTTAAAGATTAGTGTTCTGTTTGGTTTTGATCGCAGGCAAGAACACCACGGCGTGAGGGATTTTGATCTTTTGCAAGGTTTCTTAGATCACAGACGGGGTTGTGGCCATGGATCTGCAGCTTCCTTAGGTCATGGCCACAGATCTGTTGGTGGTCACGGTTCGACAGGCGTTGCGGTTTTGTAGGCTGCGACGGTTTAGTAGGTCTGGGCCCTCTTGCAGGGCATGTAGTAGGGCACGATGATTTTCCAGGGCACGACAATTTTGAGTGACGCAGATCCAGATTAAAGGACGGCGCAACAACAGTCAGGGTGGTCCATGCAACAATGGACTAAGGAGACCACCCAGCCGTGGCCAACGTGGCCCCAAGACAACCCATGGACACCCTACCCACCTGCTATGGTTTTCGATAATTATTGTAGGAATCCAGTGCAGAAAAATGTCCCCAAAGTCATCAGAATGTAGTAGAAGTTTGAACTATGCCATAGAAGACATTGGACGTGGCTGACCTGGACAGGCCTCACCTAATGACCGCGGTTGTGGCTGCGGTTGTGTCTACGTTCAGCTCTGCGTTTGGGCTCTGCCTTCGGCTCTCCTAAAATATTATCTATATTAAGAGCATGCCTTTAAACTAACATGGGTGTTATGGTTAGTCGTTTAATTTTATTTACATTTAAAGGTATAGGATGAGTGTAATTTTATCATGGGTGTTAGAACTTAAAATAAGTGAAACATAGGTATATGGTAAGATGTATAGAAGTGTTTAACTTAATGCTATCGAGTAGAATCAAACATGTAACTTAGTGTTACCATGCCAAAACCTATAGCACTAGGCTAACAGCTCATTGTTAACCTGAATGTAAATATGTCAAGTAAACCATTTCTTTGTTAAAGAAAATTAAAAAAAAATAATTTGTTTTAAAAAGTCATAAATAATAAAAGTGTTACACAAAATATATATTTGTATTGCATGTTACGAAGATTAAACCATTACCGTAGTTGGCAGCGATTTTCATTGATACTGGTTATTGGTGCAAATTTTGTTCGGGAAAAGAAGCAGCAGGAACATTCAAAATTCCGTAAACACACAACTCTCAAGCGTAGAGCGCGTGAGGAAGAAAAGGCCCAAGCCAAAGATTAAACTCAATCAGTGATACCATAGATTGCAAGGATGAACGATTGAAATATCACAGTCGATACGGAAAAGAGATCACAACAACATGATTTGGAAGAAGCAGATCTGAAATTTGGCAGCCCTCCGCTAGGGTTTCTGACAACGTCTTGTGCTAGCCAATCTTGGAGCACAGGATAACATGATGAGAGGCAGAGGATTTTTGTGGGGTGGTGGTGATAGACCTATTCTGGTCTGATCGCAGTGGTGCTGAAGCCTTCGTGGCCCCAATCTAGCAAGTGTTTGAACGGGTTTTGAAAAATTTCATGTGGGACCCTTTGGCTTCTATAGTGCCTGCATCATCCATTAATAAGTACCTGGTGAGTTTGTTCCTTTGTGTTTTGTTTCTTTTTTTTAATATTTTCTTTATTTTGATTTTTTGAATTAGCTAGGCTTAGGCCCAACTGGTTTTCATGACCTAATCTATTTTGTCTTCTTGCTTTGATGTTGGAGGAAAAAAATGTAAAATAATGGAATCCTCCAACATTGACTCACAGCCTATGGACAGCTCCACCAGCATGGAAGACATCTTTGACCAAATCGTACAAACCTTTACTCACCTTTACACAATTGGCTTCTTCACTGGTAGGATTCCTCCTACCTCGGTGTTCCAGGATTGGGTTAAAAAATTTTGGGAACCCCATAATATCAGAATAACCCTAGCTTCCAATCTTATGAGAGGCTTCTTTTTGTTCGTTTTTGAAACTAAGGCTATGACAGAGTTCATGAAACAACAGTCAATTTGGGATGTTTATGGATCCTTTTTAGTCCTTCAACCTTGGAAGGAGGATTTCGATCCTGAAAAAGTAAGTAAAAGTATTTTGCTAGTCTGGATTGAATTTCTAGGACTCCCTCCTCATTTTTCTCCCCATGTTGCTATCCTTTCTGCACAAGTTGGGGAAGTCATCGGTATGGAGGCCTTTTTAGGTTTCCGTCCACAACCAACTCAAAGAGTGTGCGTTAAAATAGATATGCAAAAGCCGCATCTTGATTCATTGAAAGTTAATGTGAAAGGAAAGACTTTTGTTCAAAAAATTTTATATCTTACGCTTCCTAATCGTTGTTACTACTGTCTCGAATGGAATCAATGTAAAGCTCTATGTCCAATGTTACTGGCTAAGCTTGAAGCCGAGCAAATTTTAGCAGAACAAGTTAGTGAAGAATTAAAAAATTAAAACATATCTCAGGACATAGGCAAGGATACTGTTGAGGTTCACTCAACTAAACCTCCTTCTTTGGATTCTAAGGTGTCCGATGTGGAAGATATGAAAATCAAGGATACTGATGCCACTAAGACTCCTCTTAACCAAGAAGGGGCCCCAAAAGATGCTACTAGTCACTGGGAGCATGTTACCAGGAAATCTTATACCTCAATCACACGAGATAACCCTATCTTTAGTGCTTTCCTTAAAGGGCATCAATCCTCGATTGGTGCTAGCCAGTCCATTAGTAAAAGAACAAGTACTCGATGTCCTCTAGTTAACAACTTTGAATCTAGAAATTCTTTTAAGACCTTGGTGGTTGAGGAAGATCCTCCTTCTTTTACACAAACCCAATGAAGTGTTGTTCATGGAATGTTAGGGGCGTTTCAGACCCTCGCAGAAGATATGTAGTTTGAGATTATATTTGGAGACATTCCTTTGATGTTGTTTGTCTTCAAGAAGTTAAAATCCAAGGATTCAATCTTCAAATCTACTGCCAGGGCATTTTTCCCAATAGTTCTTATGTTTCTACTCACCATGAACATGGCAAAGGGGGGGCTATAATATTTCTCCATAATAAGTGGCAGGAGTGTGTTCTTGATCATGGTTGTGATAATTTAGGGCATTGTAGTTGGGTTCGATTACAATACGTTAATGAAATATTAGGGATTGTCTCCATTTATGCTCCTTGTCACTCAACTGATTAGAAGCTCTTGTGGAATTGGCTTAGGCACAACTTACCCAAAGCTAAGTGGATTATTACAAGGGACTTCAACATGACTGAGCATCCAAAGGATAAATTTGGAGGGCAAAGAGGTGGTTTAGATAATAGGGAGCTTTCTGAGTGGCTCTCGTTGAAACGTCAATTAAAGTTTCAAGAAGCTAATGAAAACTACTCCTCTTCTAGTACTTCTAATTGGTTTACTTGAAGTAATGCTAGACATGGTGCTTCCTACATCTCTTCTCGGTTGGATCAGGTTTATCTATCTACGAATCCTCTTATTCATTTTACTTCTACCAACGATGCCCCTATCCAAGTAGATTATATCTAGGTTTTACAAGATCATTATCCTATTCATTGGTCTCTTTCATACTTTGGTCACTCCTACTCTTCTAACGATCTTTATATTTTTAACACTACCTTTCTTCATAGTAACTCCCTTGCTCTCTATTAATGCAAATATGGAATTTGCATCCTAAACCCCTTGGTGAAGATGGTTGGATTGATTGGTGGACTAATGCTTGTACCCGCCTCCAACGATTTTCCAAACATGCGGGTAAATTGGTGGCTTCACAACTAAGTTCTCACAAGTCCAACCTTCATAAGGAAATCTCCTTACTTCAAAATACCATTAATAAAGATGAAGCTACTGAGGCTCACTTTAGTCGTTTGAAACTTGCCAAGGAGAACCTACGTATAATGGATCACTATGAATCTAGAGGTGCTTACCTCTGTGCTTGTCTCTCTTGGCTCCAAATGGGTGACCAGGCTACTAATGGCTTCTTTCATCTCCTCAAAGGAGGGAACCCGTCCCATAAAATTCCAACTATTCAAGTTGAAGATAATATCTTCACCTCCAAGGATGACATTTTACAGGCCTTCTTTGAGTTCTACTCTCGAACTTTTTGAAAAGAGGCGATTGACCCCACTGTAGTTAATACTTGCTTAGGGGCTATTACTCCTTTTAATTTCTTCATCTTAAGTGGTGCTTCTCTTCTTTCCAAATAGGATCTTGGTAATGCTCTTCAATAACTCCATGATGGTAAAGCCCCTAGTATGGATGGCCTTCCCACAGAATTTCTTAAAAAATTCTGGCCTACTCTTCAAGACATTGTTTATAGTGTGTATAAGGAAGCTCTTAGGGAAGGATCCTTTGGTAAGCAGATTAATGCTGGTATTATTAAGCTTCTTCCCCAAGTCAGGAGATCATATGAGCATAAGTAATTGGCACCCTATCACTCTTTTAAATGTTATCTATAAAATAGTTGCCAAAGCTATAGCTAATAAAGTTAAACCTTTTCTTCCTCATCTTATAAGCAAAGAGCAAATTGGTTTTGTTCAAGGTAGGTATATTTTAGATAACGTTGTTACTACTATTGAGTGCTTGCACTGGGCTTCTTCCACTAATCAAAACACCATTCTTCTTAAGCTTGATTTTGCTAAAGCTTACGACATGCTTGATTGGTCCTTTTTAAAAAGTATAGTCAAACACCATAACTTAGGTAATGTTTTTGAGAGACATATCGATCTTGTTTTGTCAAAGGCCTTTTTAGTCATTTGCATTAATGGAACCTTCTCTAAGGTCATTAAGCTTCAAAAATCAGTCTGACAGGTGTGCCCTTTAGCCCCTTATCTTTTCATCCTAGTTGCTGATGCTCTTGGAGCTGTTCTTAGATCTCATAATGAATCTATGAGGTTAAGAGGTATCTCTCTTCCACAACAAGGAAAGGATCTTGTTTACAGCTAGTTTGCAAATGATACTTTTATCACTTTTATTGAGGACCATAATAATTTTAACCCTACCTTGCACTACATAGATATCTACTGAAGAGCCTCAGGAGCTAAGATCAATTGGAATAAAATGCAAGCCATCTGATCTAGCTTCTCTCCTTGGCCTCCTTGGGCTTATCATTTTGATATCAAGTGGCTATCTCCTACTGATATTTTCACCCTCTTAGGCATCCCTATTGCTTTATTTGCTACTCCCACTACCATATTGAACACTATGGTGGAAAAGGTGAAACATAAAGCTTTGAAATGGGCTTCTAAACCCTTATCTCTTGCAGGTAGATTTATCATAGTTAATCATATTTTGAGCTCCACTCATGTCTATTACTCTTCCTTTATGGGTCCTTCCAAATCTTCCTTTCAATGCATTAACAACATCTTTGGGGGGATAAGGATGATCACAAAGCTTTTCATTGAGTAGCTTGGGATACTTGCACTTTAAGTAAAGAACATGGGGGCTTAGGCCTTGCCTCTATTGAGCACCAGGGTATTCTCTTAGCCTCCAAATGGGTGACTTGGTGTATTGAAGGAGATGAAGCTTGGAAGATCCTTTTTAGGCATAACATCTCTTGTCTTGGCATTCACCATAGATGGAAAAATACTCATTGGAGCAATTGAATCTTAGTGAAGGCTCTCAGAAGATCAAAGGTTCTTTCTTGTTTAAGCAAATTTGGTAGTGTTGGAGCCAACTTAGAGGTTTGTTGCAATGGAAACCTTCCCAGATAAGCTTGCACTCTCTGTCAACACACTCGATTTGGTGGTCTCCTATTTTTAAAAAGAATGTAGGTTATCTTTATGATGAATTTTGTCATAGAGCCAATCATTTTGCTGACCATAGTCTCCACCATATTGATCAATCATATACTGTTAGAAATGATTCTCCTACCCTCTCTTGGACACATGTGAAAGTAAAATGAGGGTTTCAGAGATGATATATTATCATTTGCCAACACATTGAGCAAGTTCTCTCCAACTTTGCTGTGCATAAGTTGCATACTAATACTTCTTGGTATGATTATTGGTTTTAGCCTGACGGTTCTCCTCTTCGCTCTTTATGCATATCTAAAGCCAAATCTTGGTTTCATGCGCAAGATTTTCAATTCTCCACTCTAAATAGACGTTGGAGTTTACATCTTGAGGACCACTAGTGGAAAACTATTTTTTGTTGGATTTGGACTTCCAAGGCCCAACCTATGCATCATTTCTTTTTTTGGTCCTTGGTTCATCAAGGTCTTCCCATCGGACATAGGCTTCATTTCTTAGGAATTGATCATCCTAAATGCCCCATTTGTAAAGCGGATGACTCTTTTCAACATGTCTTTTGGGATTGCTCTTTCTCTCAACACATTTGGAAATGGTGTTAATCTCTTCAAGTCTTCCTTCCTAACCATTCTATTGGTTTTCCTCAATGTATCTTTCAAGATGATTGTGTTAAGCGTCACCTTGAAAAAGCTTGGAAAATCCTCTTATTTGAGATTATCTTCATTATTTGGAAATGTCGCCTAGATGCTTGGTATCAAAACAAAAACTACAATGAATTTGACTACGGTATGAAATGCTCTATTGCTAGTATTGTTCAACTTCAATGTCGAGAACTAGGCTTTATCAATAATATTACCTTTTTCTAAATGGTTTCTCTTTGAGTTAGTTGTATTGGTCTCCTTTCTCAGCTGTCATCCTGGGGGGTGCGATAAGCTTATGTCTTGTTGTAGGTGACTGGGGGTCATCTTGCAACATTGGGCTCTGTTAAGGTTTTGGTTTTAATTTTTCTTCTTAGCTTGTAGCTCACCTTAACAAACCCCCACCCCACATCCCCCCCCAAAACCATTACCGTAGTTAGATTTAGAGGTAACGAAACCTTACTGAAAGTAGAATTTTGAATTTCTATGATTTATTTTCATATATTTTTAATAGTCTTTTCCATGATTTTTAAAGGATGTTCCCTTTCAATCTCTTGGCATAGATATTACCAGTTTTGCTTTGAGGAAAAAATTTACATATGTGGTAACTTTTTTACTAAAATTACTTCTAATCATATCATTATTAGTCATTGGAATCCTCAAGGATTTTTAGAATATGTGAAAAGTGAAAAATGAAACCAATGTTGTAAAGATAAACAAATTAATGATAACATTTGTTAGAATGAGGATAAAGACTAGACCTATTGCTTTTAAAATGTATCAATAGATATCCAAAATCAAGTAGTTTTACTTTTGTAGGACCACAAGGCAACTCCAATATTGATTTTTTCCTTTCTACCCCAAACAATGTTCATAACATCATATGTTTCGAAATAGATGAAGAAATAATTGAATTGCACCATTTCTCTTTATTCTTCATGTTATTAATATATACATAGCTCATTAGATATTCTAGGAGGCAAAAGTGCTTTAGAATAATAACAAAAAGGAAAAGCATTTTCAAAATGAAATTCTAAATATTTGAAATCTAAGTGTAAGTGTTACAAAACCATTAATTATAGTTATCCCAAATATTTTCAAAGGCCAAAATACAAATAATCAAAAATGGTTTAATGAATAATATAACATATCTTGAATTTTATTAAAGATTAAGAAGTTACTAGAGACTATCTAGTAATAAAAATATAAATCAAAGTAAGAAGATAGAATTTGTTAAACAAAGACATATTAGTTTATTAGAAATGATAAAGAAATATCTCAAATTTTTTTAACATTCATTTCAAAGCAAGAGAATAACAAACTATGCTTTATCTCTCAAAGATATTGAAAATTTTTATCAAGTTTTATTTCATAGTGATGATAAAATAGAATATTTTCATAACAATAGAAATACATTATTATTTTCTTATAATGATACAATGTAAGGGCTAAAAAGACATTAGGAAAATTTGTTAATGTAAATCACTTATATGGAAAAATGCTTAAATAGAAAGGGTCATTGGTATAGAATATCATTTGGAAGAAGTTAAATTTAGCTATAGAAATGGGATCAAAAAAAGGAATGATGCATCATGAAGGAAATTGTGCTATTTAGAAAGGAAGATAAAAAAGATCTAAACAATTATAGACTAAGGTAATGAGTAATATTTTTTGCCAAGCTTCTAGGTGCTCTTTTAGAATCATTGCTTGGAGGATGGGCCAAAGAAAATCAAATACATGCAATTTACCATGTAAGATTTAGGTGGTAAAATTATACTATAGATTATATTATTACTTTAAAATATCTTAATGACAAAGTAAAAGGTTTACACAAGAAAAATTTTATCTGGTTTATAGATTTTTCTAAGGCCTATGATTATGTCATTCAAAGTAAGTTATGGAGGTGCTTGGAAAATTTAAAAGTTCCCAGTATACTATTATCTACTATTCAAAAACTTTACAAAGAGGTATGTATTCAATCCACAAATACATAAGAACAAATTTTATTTAATAGTTTTTTAAAAAATTTTGAACAAGAATATCCTCTTTCTTGTATGGCTTAGGGTTGTTAAAGGGTCTAAGCATTATTAAAAACCTCCTACTTAAAAGTGATAACTACCTTGGTATCCATCAACATTGACATTGATATCTAAACTTAGATTTTCACATGGGTAATTAGCTATCCTAAGCAATAGTAGGACACTCAAAGCCTAGGGTGCACCACAATTTATAGCTTTCCCTATTGCTTAGTAATGAGTTATGTGAACTCCCTTATATTGGTGGATGTCCCTGCCAAAGGCATGACTGGCCAAGCAACTGGTGGAGCTAGAGGAACTTGACAGAAATATGAATGATGTGTGAAGGCCTAAACTATAACAAAATACAATATGATGAATAGTTAGGACACCTTTAAATGGGACAATTAGATTCTCAAAATATACCAATCCTTCTAATCCCATTGGGTCTATGATCCTTCATGAAAATAAGGATAGGAAACGATCATATCTCTTAGTGGACCACACCACTAGCCATCTCTTTAAGACTAAAATTCTTGAAATGGTTAATGAGAAGCCTGGAGTTTCCACTGCTATCAACTGTGCTTCCAAGTTATCTGTAGGTACTCATTCACCTCTAGTGATCTCATGTTTGTTGTCATTAAGGGTAGAGGTGAATTCCCAATGGTGTACCCATAAGGTTGGGGTAAGTTCTTCTAGGGTTATAAATGCTTCAGGTGTAGGGATGACTAATACCTTAAGGTATTAGAGTCATGGGAATAAGAAGAGAGTGCCCTATTGAGTGTGACTTAGATTTGCTTGATAGTGGGAGCCTAAGTCATAGTTCGTTCTTTAGAGTAATGTGAAGAACATGAATTCTTGTCTATGGTTAAACCTTGGGTGTTGCACGTTCTAGGTATGATTTTTTAATGTTTGGTACTACTGAGGTTGATACATGCATCCTTTAGGGAGGAGCTTTCTAATTAACTGGTGGAACCATGTCAGGCCCTGTATTTCGATGGGATCTAGAAGCTAAGATTCATGCATTGAATGGGCAATGGGGCTTTCGTATTCCATGGAGCCCCAGTCCTTACAATGCTAGGTGTAATAGTCTACATTTTGGGGGAGCCAATTAGCACAATACAAGCATTACTTGGTGATGTGATTTCCTTGGGTACTCAAGGTTGAATCGAGCTTCCTCAACTGTGTGTGGACCTTAATTTCTAAAGGCACTTAAGGATGACTAACAGGAGTGGGAACAACCCCAGAGTAACCCTAATTAGATATCTGGGAAAGGTTTTTGGCAGTATTATTTGCTTAATATGGCTACTAGATGTTTGAAGAAGCTTTCATATCAATTACCTCATGGTCTATTAAGAGCTATGAGTAGTGGTGGTTTGGAGGTGACCTAACATCATTTCTATCTAGGACACCAGCCTATTTATGGTGCATCAATGTCACCTATCGATCTTAGCTAGATGGGTAGCTTAGGGTTACTTTCTTGGTGAGGTTATAAAGTAATAAGTAAGTTCATGAGCTAGGAAAATGTTTCCACAAGAAGTAGGCCTACTATATATGTTAGAAACAATTTCAGTAGTGGGTAGTTGATAGGGGGTGCACTCACCCGAGTGATATGTAATATTTTCTTGACAAATTACTTGAGCATTAGGTTAAGGATGAAATGGAAAATTGACCAATGGGAGATTCTCTGCTTTAGTTAAGCAACAACTATGGAGTTATTCTAGGTAAGGAATGAACAAACGTTAGTGTCCCAAGTGTTTGATTCCATAATGAAGAATTTTTTCATTGGACACTCAGTCGCTATTGTGACTACCTATGAAAATGTTTTTGGTCAACATGCAACCATCTTGTGATTAGATCCAGTGCCTATAGCTTAAGTGTTGAGGGCTAGGAAAGTGCGGAGTGAATAGTGGTCCATGGTTAGTGATTAAGAAGTAGGGAACCTCCTGGGTTTCTAGCTATCGTATAAGGACATTTTGCCCACTATGTAATAGTGTGTGTCATACTCCTTCTCTATTCAATATGACTAGACCCATCCATGGGTACTATGTACCAAAAATGTAATACTAGGATATATGAAGGGTGTCACATGGGATGGGAAGTATGGTCATACTGCAATTGTGTTGCTAGCACTATATCCCTTAGATGGTAAGGGTGCACATAATAAAGCAAACCTAATCAAGTTCAAGCAATAATAGAGGTTGATGCAAGTTGGGTTGGAGAGAATGAGTCATATAGCAGATCTGATTTCTTGTGTTATACTATCCTATTTTTCTTGAAAGGGGATTTAGTTGGGGAATGACTCTAGAGTTGCCTTGCTAATCCTGGATTGGGTGATTCCTTTTTGGATTACATTGCTTCTTGAACTACTTTTTGGTTGAGTGAGCTTTGTGTAGTGCATGGGGAGCTTTAACTAGGGAATGATCCTAAAGTTACCAAAACATTCATAAGCTCCTTTTGTGGGGACCTAGGCATAGAGGGGATAGGAATTGCATACCTCCTATGGTATTTTTTACTAAAGATCATTTGTAGGATAACTCTAGCCAATTATTGAGGACAAAATAACTTCATTTTTGAATGAGCACATGCTGAAGGAAAAGTAGGTGGCTAGTTCCTACCTCCTCTATGAGGCAAAATTCAAGCTCCATAATGAAACAAAACAAAAGTTGGAGATAGCCAATGCAAAGCTTGAAGTTCTCAAAAGTAGATTCACTGATTAATGATTTGTTGTTGAGAACCTTGCTAGAAGGATGAATGACTACCAAGAACTACAAAAACTTGTTAACACATTTGATATCAAATGTAAAAATTTTGTAGCCTAGTTTGTTAATACAAAGGAATTAATTTCTTCAATGCCTTGCTTGTGGGACATTCCTCCACTAGCCCACATCAACAAAGTTGCATCAATTGTATATGACCCATGGAAAAAAAAGAAAAAGATGAAAGCACTTTTGGATGCTTTCAATCTTTTGGAAAATGCAACAGTAATAGCAGACCAACCTCAACCTTTAGCAACATCAAGATGGAACAAAGAACCATCAAAGCCTTAGGAGACTTGACCTCCAAGCACTATTTGAGACTTCATCACATCTTCATTAATTGTATAGGCACTTACTAAAAATTTTGTGAAGTGTCCAAATTTTGTTGTATTAGAGATTCATTTTTTATAAACAATTTACAATTTGAAACATAGAGTTAGTTAGAAGTTAGTATGTTTGTCTTTCTATTAATAAATTCTATACCTTTCAATTTTGTGAAAAGCTCAGTCTCGCTTTCTTTTACTTGAGGATGCATTTTTATTTAGTCATGGAGCTATGATGAATAGTCAATAAGATAGGTTGCATCAACACATGCCTATTGACACAAGCTTGTCTTTGTATCATCATCAACTCATGGTAGGATGCATTCATGCAAATACGTTGACATTGATGCAGTCATTTCCTATATAAATGCATGTACTCCTCGCTTTTATGACACTTTTTAGTCATAGCCTTAGCAAAAATTTTGTAGTTCATTCCTTTTAGAGTTAGAATATTTTCTCTTTAAGTGCATGCAGTGTGGATCTAAGAGATTGTAAGGGGTTTTATTTGAGTGCTTATGTACCTAAATGCATTGGCATGAATGAAAATAAAATCAAGATTTCCTACATCTATTACTGCACTTAGATTAGATTATTATTTCTATTTGGCACTTCATTTCCATGCAGTTTACATTTATGCTCTTAAATAGTTAATATAATTAATCAAAAATATGTGAGTATGACCACTTTGAGTATAATGTATTAACACATGGCAATCCCAGTAGTGGGTATTCGGTACACTTAGTAATAACCACTTGGTAATTGAGTAGTGTTACTACTAGTTCAAGTTCTATATGACAAGTGGGAATGGATACTCCACTGTAAGATAGTTAGTTATTAGACTAGTTAATAGTGAGATAATTAATTATTCAACCTTTACTTAATCATCTAGCTGGTAGGAGAAAAATATATTAAAAATAATTATAAAAATAGACATCATATTCCTTAACCACACTTAACCATATGTACAGTTAAGAAACAAGTATGGACTAAGAAGACAATGACCTTATGATGAGTAGTGAGTATACCTTATGCCCAACCATACAAATCACTAGTGTTCACTAAGCGATCTTATCAAATTCCATAGATTTTAGCTCTCTAAGTACACTGGGTCTAAGAGGTGAATCTAATAATCATGATCATTCTCTTCTCAATTCCACTTGTAAGGTGCAAGTGTATGGTTAAGTGCAACTGAGGCATATTATTTTTTATCATTTTGTGTTTTATCATTTAATCGCCCAAGTGTTGAAAATAGAGTAATAAATGTTTAATTAATCTAATATGGAATTAACACTTAACTGATCCTAACATAAGCATCCATTCCCACTTTTTGTACACATCCTAAACATGTTGCAATGCTATTGGGTTACCAAGCATTAGGTGCTATTGGGATTACCAAGCGTTAACGTATGCTTGAAGTGAGCATGCTTATGTGTGTTATTTAATTGTTATTCATTAATTACTTAGAAACATTAAAGTAAATTTCATGAATATTAAATGCATAAGGGAAAAATTAATCTATTCTAAGTTTTGTAAGGTTTGTTCAGAAAAGCTCATCTTTATTGTTGTTCACACTAAGGTGCTCATGTACATCAGTACTTGAATAAAGATCTGTATACATCTTTGACTCCTACTACTGGCACTCAGATAATATTCTAAGTCTGGAGAAAATAAACTGCAAGAGCTTCACTACAACTCATGGAAAGACTACCATAAATGTGATAGGTAGGTGCACATTTATAGGTGATGACAGGGTGCTATGTCGATGGGTACTCATCAATGAAGAAAATCCTACATTGATGGCATCTTGTTGACATGACCCAATGATGCACTTTTCATCACCTTACAAATCCATGATTCACTATTTAGAAATGTCAATCCCTTGAGTAACTAAGTCTATGGAATTCAATTGGATCACCAGTGCATGCTATTGATTCATATGGTTAAGCGTAGGGGATACTTGCTACTCATCATTATTAAGGTATTAAATTCCTAAATAGTCTATCCTAAGTGTAAGAAATAAATCTAGTCTAGCCTTTGCATAAAGTATCTATTCCCAACTCATCATACACATCTTGAACATATGCTAATGTCATTAGGTTACTAAGTACCCACTCATGGACATATCAAGTGCTGTGCTGCTAGGATTAACCAACATTAGCATATTTATGCTTGAAGTTATTGATACTCATGTGGTATAATGTAATGCTATGAATATAAAATAATTAGCTAAGTGCTTACAAATTAAAAAAAACAATTAAAAGTAAATGGTAATTAAAAAATTATGAACTTAAACTAAGTGTTGTAATGAAGGAAATGGATCTTGATCTTATTACCACCATGAAAATATATTTAGGTAAATGATCACTCGAATAAGATTTTGTACAATCCATTTAGTTCATAATGCAGACACTTAGTAATTATTCTAAGTTATATGGTAAAAAAATGATAGAGAATTTTACTAAAGCTATTGACCAAATGATGTGAGGAATGTTGTGGATGTATGCATTTATATAGGCATTTACTATACTTGCATTAACATTGTTGCATTGATGAAGTAAAGCATGTGTCAAGGCTACTACATCAACATTGCTATGTTGACGTAACTTCCTAAAATCAAGTTACATTAGAAGGATTAATATTTAGCAAAATGAAGTTACTTTGCCATAGAAAACTAATCAATTCATGTTATAAAACTTAGTGTATTGACTTTTGTATTACTTAAAGGAATCAAGGTGACCAACAATTTGTTTGGTTTTGTGATTTGTGTAATTATATATAATTTCAAAAGAAAAACTACATTTTACATAATACCCTTGATGATTTAAGAGGGCTATAATACCTTATCCTTGTCTTCTTGTAAACCTCCTCAATGCTTACCTTAATGTTGCTACTTTTTAAAAAAGTCAACTACGTTGAAGTTTTGTTGGTTACAAAAACTAGCAAATCTTATCTAGGTGACTTTAATAATATCATAACTGGTAAAAATAAATAATAAATTTCTATAGATCAATAAGGAAAACCTTATTTTTATATGAAAGAATAAATTTTTGAATGGTAATGTTAGGTTAGGCCTATACTACCTAAGACATACCCCTAAGCTTGCAACATAGCAACTATAAATAGGATGGTGATATTGGGGTTTAAACTTAGCACCTTTGAGAACAAAGCTATGCAAGCTAACCAATTGACCAAGGATTAATCAATATACATAGTGAGTGAATTCAAATCACCTTTAACTTAAAAAGACAAATAAAGGTACCATGATAACTTAGCTATTAAAGGTATATTTTCATAATATATATGCATAATTTGATTGAAAAATTTCTAAGAAGTATGTTATAATACTTGGTATTAGGTGGATCTATAAAATTTTATAATAATTACTAATTTAGGTAGCTACATATCAATAATGAAATATAGCATCCACCAACTTTGCCACTTTGCATTCTCTTAAAATATGTGTAATAGGACTAGAAAATTTATTTATGTTTTCATAACATAGTGTCAAAGCTATGTAGGATTACACAATTATTTTTAGAATTCACTAATAATATGACTGGGTCAATTATTGTAGCCATAACTTGAGTAGTGTGCTTACCTAGAGCTTTATAACTATTAATTTTGGAATAAAGTATTTTTCAAACTTATATGGTACAATGTTGATAGAGTTTTAGCAAACATGTTGAGAAAAATCCTCTTGCAAAATAGCCAATCATGAGGTTACAAATTAACAAGCAAGTTCATGGGCTAGGCAAATGTTTTCTTAAGAAATAGGCCTACTAGGTATGTTAGAAACAACTTAGTAGTGGGTAGTCAATAGGGGTGGACTTACTCGAGTGATACGTAATATTATCTTGAAGAGTTAAGCATTAGGTCAAGGATGAAATGGGAAATCGACCAATGGGAGATTCTCTACTTTAGTCAAGGAACAACCTTAGAGTTATTCTAGGTAAGGAATGGATAAACATTAGTATCCTAAGTGTTTGATGTCGTAATGGAGAAGTCTTTCATTGGACACTTAGTCATTGTTGTGACTACCTATGGAAAAGTTTTTGGTCAGTGTGCAACTATCATGTGATCAAATTCTATGCCTACAGCTTAAGTGTTGAGGGTTGGGGAAGTGAGGAGTAAATAGTGGTTCCATGGTTAGCAATTAAGGAGTAGCGAACCTCCCAGGTTTCTAGCTATCTTATTACGACATTTTGCCCATTCTGTAATAGTGTGTGTCATGGTCCTTCTCTATTTAATGTGACTACTGTGTGTCAAATATGTTGTACTGGGGTACATGAAGGGTGTCACATGGGATGGGAAGTATGTTCATATCGCAATTGTGTTGTTGGCACTGTATCCCTCAGATGGTAAGGATGTCCATAATAAATTAAATCTAATCAAGTTTGATGAGTGGTGAAGGTACCTCTACACTCAACCATATGAATTACGAAGCATTCACGCACGATCCAGTTGAATTTCGCAGACTATATAGTTTTTAGTGCACTAGTCATCTAGGAAGTAAACCTTGCCCTAAAGGTCATTCGTTGTCTTTCCAATTACACTTGTGATGTACAAAGGTATGGTTAAGTATAATTGAGGCATATGATTTTTATTACTTTATGTTTTATGTTCTTTGGTACTTAAAGTAGAGAGATGAAGTAATTTAATAACTAATTTAATTTAACTAAACTAGTCTCTAACTAGTCCTAACATAAGCATCTGGTTCCACTTTCCATACATATCTTGAACCCATGTATCCATTGCTGGGTTACCAAGCGCTATGCTATTGGGTGCACTAAGCAGTAATATTGTTGGGACTACCAAGCAAATACGTGTTTATGCTCAAAGTAGTCATACTTATGTGTTTAATCTATTTAGCTAAAATAATTAACTAATTTTTAAATTCTAATTTAGCTTAATTAATTACATATTTAATGAAAATAATGAATGCATAAATAAATCATTAATCTATTCTAAGTGCTGCAAGGTTTGATCAAAAGGCTTGTCTTTATTATTGTACACACACTGGCATGGTTTAGGTACAACAGTACTTGAATAAAGATCCGTATACTTTCTGACTCCTATTGTGGGCACTTAGAAAAATATTCTAACTTTCAAGTGCAAAAATGCAAGATCTTTGCTACTACTATGACTTAATTCCCCATAAACATGACTGTGATCTTGTATTTATAGTTTTTATTACAAGGTTGCATTGACAGGGCCAGATCGATAGGACAACACCATGCAAATAAGGTCCTATTGATGAGGTCACGTTAGTGAGGGTCCATCGATGTGACACTTTGATGCTCATCATACCTGACAAATAAATGAAAACTTGTCCTTGAGTTCCTTTACAAAATTGGAAAGGTATGGGATTATTGACTGACTCTTAACATAACAAACTAACTTGACAAAATTAAGTGCTTGAGTGTACAAATCAACACATTTTAAAAATTGTGGTGTTCATGATACAAAATTGAACACCATGACATGGCTACAAAAAATTGGATAGCATATCCATTGATAGAGTGAAGATAGTGGAGAAAATTGGATAGTGGAGGCTTCTAAGGTTTTGAAGGACCTTCACTGGCTTCGAGCATGTGTGGTGGCTAAGGCAGCTATGGTTATCCTATTGTGGTTGCAACCTCTGGTGGAAGGTGAAAGGCATTCAATAATGCCTTCATCTTCTCATCCTTAGTTCAGGGATCATTCACAATCCAATGTGGACTAGAATTGGGATATCACATGAACAAAACATTACTAGGAACATCTCCTTTACATTGAAAAACTAGGTAGTGAACTATTTACATTCGACATCGAACACCCTAACTATGTTTTGTAGCTCCTAGTAGTCATTCATTCTTCTAGCCAAGTTCTTAGCAATAGATATTTGATTAGTGTATTTGCACTTGATAACTTCTAGTTCAACATTTTCCATGGGAAGCTTTTGCTTGGTGTCTTTGTGATGTTTGAACTCCACCTCATACAATAAGTATGAGTTGGCCACTTGTTTCTCTAGTTTTGACCATGGTTATTTGGTAGTCAACATGGCTAGATTTGTATATTGGAGATTGGTGAGCTCCATTTATTCTATCATCTCCTCAATTTGTAACTCCTTTATGTAGATTTCTACCTTTTTGTAGGCATCTATCCCATCAATGATAAGCTACCAATCTTCTCCTCCTTACTGAAGTTGCTAAAGGGCTTCATTCACTTTCACCTTTGCCAACTAGATGTGTTTTTCATTCACTTCATTTTGTAGATCGACCTACTCTATGTAATGATCTTTGACTCTCTCAAATTTGAGAGCCTTTGATTTCCAGGTGGCTACCTTGATCATAGTTTTTTGGAGAAGGGCACAAACCTCCTCCATGGAGAGGTTTCTATTTTCTGTTATCAATATCCTCAGTTCTATGTTTTCTTTGGTTAGTTGCTCCTATTATTAATGGATGAAGTTAGTTAATTTTTGTTTGTGCTCATCAACATTTTGCAAGTGATGGTTCTTTGCGATCAATAACATATTCTCCTAGTGGGTCTAATCCAAGGCTTTCTAAATTTTATGTTGTGTGGCCTCTACCAAGGATCAATAGAATACCATTGTATCCATTGCATCCTCAACCCCTTTCAATTTAGTGTGAAGTTTTTCAATAGCTCCATCTCTTGTTAATGCCAAGTTGAGAAATGCAGGGTCAGTAATTTGGGCTCTTAATTCGATAACTTTAGCAACTAAGAATTTGTTTAGCTCCTTGGCTATTTTGAGTTGCCCCTCTAAGATGATGTTCTTTCCCCTTGCCTCTAGCAGCTTTGACTAAGTTATAGTAATATTTTTTGGAAGGTCAAAGACATTTGGAAGTTGTTGTCTAGTTCCCACCAGTCGATCAAGTAGTTCTTCATGCTATGCTACATTTATCCTGTGGCTTGTGATTCCTACAGATGTTTGCACATCCTTGAGTGTAGTGACATCTAGTATAGATGCTACAAGTGCATTAAGTGTTTCAGCTATTTAGTCAACAATTACCTGTACTACTGTCTCTTGCCCTTGGTGTTACATCACTAATATTGTTGCCCCCTCACCTTCCTCCAAGCCCACTTAGAAAGTCATGGAATTCCTAGAGATTTTTGGGAGTGATTGTTATTATGTGAAGGATACCATGACCTCTCTAGTGCTAGGATTCAACCTTGTAGGAAACTACATTTTTTGGGTTGAGAAAATAGATCCACCTCCACCCATCAAGCTGATTGTTTGGGCCACCTCATTTAGGTGACTCATTACTAATATGTACATAGATGGGTAGTTGCCACTTGTGCTTGCTGATTTTTCTTATTTTCTCAAGAGTCATTCTCAGTATTCACACAATTGTTATGTTGTTATAGCGATGTCTGACATAGTTGTTTGTGTGGTTGGTGGAGGTGATGATAGCTGCTCCTCTTCTTGAATGGTAATCGTAGGCATCTTGTCTTTCATCATCTCTACCCAATTAGCAACTAGAGCATGCTTGATAGCATCATTTTTATAATGGACTATTCCTTCCCTTTGATAGAGTTTTCTGATGAGGCATGGGAAGGGGAGTGCGTTCCTTTCACATTCATTTTCTTTAAAATGCTTCTCCATCTCTAGATAGATTAGTTGTGGAAGGTTGACAAGGAATCGTCCACTTAGATTGGCACATGCTTAGAAAGAAAAGGTAGTGATTTTAGTTGGCCTCATCATGGGATTGAGGTGGAATGCTACAATCTTGTCATGGATCCTCTCTACTAGTGTGAGTGTGCCAAAATCTTTGGGATTGACACCATATCATTGTTGCATCCATTCTTTCTTGGTGCTGGTGTTTGCCTGCATTAGAATCTTAGCAAGACTTGCCCCCATTTTTGGCAACCTGAGCACTTTAGTAATGGCTTGCACTAAGTAGGACACTAAGATGTCCTTGACTTTTACTATGGATGTAGGCTACATGTTGTTCCAGAATAAAAATGTCTCTCCCATGTACCACTCCCTAGTGGAAGTGATGATTGGCCACATGAGAGAGGCCTTCAATTGGTCTTGGACTTCTTATGGTGCTTGATCTAGGAAAAGGCCAAAATTTAACTCCTGGAGCACCCTTTTTTGGACCTCCCTTAATCTAATTTGATTTAGGCAAGCTTCTATCAAGGTCACCTTGAAATTTTCTTATTGAGTTGGTGCATCATCCCGATGGGAGTTTTCTATTGCTATTGCTAGTTCTAGAATTTGTTAAATAGATTCCACCTTGGCCTCTTCCCTACCAGAACATGTGGCATGGGTTGCAAGTAGTTCTTCTTGGGCTTGTTCTTGGTCCCTTCTCATTCTAGACCATTTCTTCCTTGGTTGAGATAGTTTTGCCTCCTATGTGTGCTTTCCTTTTGGTGCCATCTGCAGTTACAACACATCCATGGATTAGTAGATACAATGTGTAACTTCAAATTTTTGAATACCTTGTCTCGTTAGTCAGTTATACTTTGGCTAAGGTTGGACCATGGCATATTGATTATTTTATTAATTATTTATTGTAAATGTCACTGGAGCTTGTTGAAAAGGTTTAACTCTTGTAATTTGGTGTTTAATAGTTGATTTCTTAATTAAACCTTTGTGGGAGTTAGAAAAATGGAAATTTTTTTTTATCAAAAATGGCACATTTGTGGTCCCCATGATGAAGAGCTTACCTTCGGTAGTTGCAGGGTTGAAGAATAGAGTGATTTGGATAAACAGTTAGGAATTTATGGGCTTTGGAAGGTTTTGGGCATTGAAAATTTGAAAAACTCCCTTGGCATTTGTGAGAAAATGTAAAAATTTCCAAGGGGAATCATGCATATATATAGAAGTTTTCTACTACATCGATGGGGCCTCATATAGGGGGCCTCATAAACTAGTCTACTCCATTTATGGGGCCTTATATATAGAGCCTGATGGAAAAATTTTGAAATTTTAATATCTTAAAAAATACAAGGAATTTTTTATGAATTTGGGATCTATGGAGTCCCAGAAAAGCCAAGAATATGAGAAAATCATTGAAGAATGTCTTTGAAAGCTCAAAAATTGTAAAATTTGATGGAGAATGTAGTTATTGAACAAAATATGAAAAGAAGCACATGGTTTGATGTAGAAAATGGGTGTACAAAAGATTTTTATTGCAGGAATGCCTAAGGATAAAGTGCTTAATGAACACAACCAAAAGAGATGAAAGTGGATCCTTCCCATAGTAGACACATGCCTTGTTTGCCCTTGCATAACCTCAAGCTAAGGGGTCTGTGGGCCCCATAGGTGACTAATGATCGATGAAAGTTAAGGATAAAAACTTGGAAGATTCTACCTAAGAATTCAAGTATGTTAGACTAAGACATCGAATCAAGAACATGGAAATTGGTAGTGAGGTGAATTATGATTAGTAGAGATGGATGATGTAGAAGGTGAAATGGAATTGCAAATTGAGATCATAAAAAGCCCCTTGTGGATTTTTGTGTTTAAAATGACCTCAGAAGTTCCATCCTTAGTCCAAACCAAAACCAACCTCTTTTAGTGACTTCACATTGCCACTTCAAGATTGATCCACCCACTTGAGACACAAGAGTGCACCCATAGAACAACCACCATTTCATTAAGAGAAAATAAAAAGAGAAGCAAGAAGTAAGAGTAGACCTTAGTTAGAGGGGACCTTCAGGCATGGGTAGCATGTCTTTCTAGTCCCATAACTAATGCTTGTAGCCTATTTATTTGTTTAAGGGATGTTCTTTAAATTTCCATTATGTTTTTTTGTTTTGTTTTTTTTTTTCTTTTCTTTCTTTTTGAATGGGAACCACACCATGCAAATATTTTATTTGACTTCCTATTATTGAATGACATGGAATGGTAAGAAGTTTATGAAAACACTCAAGAACCTAAGTAAGTAGAAGAGTACAAAGAGTATTGAGTCCCCTTGAAGTCACACCTTGTACAATCCTTTGAATCCTTTTCAATTCTAAAATCTACCAAGATCACCAATTTATTAAAATTTTATTTAATGAAAGGGACCAGAAACTTCCAAAACAAGGAAAATCATAGAGTTTGTGAATGGGTGGATGTCATGGACTCACTGCCTATTCCATGAAAAAGAAACCATGACTTAGCCATTGGCACAAAAATTCAAAAATAGAAACCAAACATTAGCAAACAAAACATAAAGCACAAACCGCCATTAGTAATAGCTACAGCACCATTGTGTCCTATTGGCACAAAGCACATTTATTAGCAAAAACTTGAGAATCACACTTAAACAAAACAAAGTAAAATATAGAAGAAAGTTTAAAATGTTCAAGAAAGATTTGAATGTATTAACGATGGTGTAAAACAAAAAATGGTGTAAAGTAGGAAAAATTTTGAAAATCAAAAAGGTGTAAAATAAACAACTATAAAGAAAAAAATGTGCAAAAAAAAAAAATAAAAAAAATAAGGAGCCATATGGATGATTAGCATAGATTGCCATCTCCCCCATGATTGAGTTGGAAGGAGGAGATCTGAAAAATTGAGCATGGTTGTCCATCTTCTGAGGTGTTCATTGTGCTGGCTTGCTTGGGCTCATGAAAAGGCTTCACTTGTTGGATATTAACCAACTACTTTTTATTTGGGCTCTCAAGTTTGTATATGGTTATGGTTTTAGAAGAAAAGGTTTCATCAATTATATACAATCCCTCCCACAATGTTTGAAACTTTTTTTTTTGGGGTACGTGTGTGGGGTTCTAGTAGAGAACCTTATCTATAGGTTGAAATTTTACTTTTCATGTTCTAGGGTCATTTCATTGCTTATTGAATGCCTTGTGTACTTCATTCAAAAATAGGGCTAATAATCTATTTTCGTCTAGCACATTGAGGTTGATTAGTCTTTCTTTTTGTGCTAGAATTAGGTTAAGATTTAGATCATAGGCTATTGAGAGTGTATTGAGCTTAGATTAAATTAAGAGTGTTGGAAGTTTTTCGTACACTAGCTCATAGGGAGAGTAGCCAATAGGAAGTTTCCATGTTGAGCGGTAGGCCCAAAGGGCATCATTGAGGTTTTTGCTCTAGTCTCTCCTATATTTGCTTATGGTCCTTATTAGGATCTTTGTGATCTCCTTATTGGTTACTTTTGCTTGACCATTAGCTTGGGAGGTGATAAGGTGTTGTTAATTTATGTTCAACCCCTAAGTGTTGCATGAGTTTTTGAAAAATGGTACTTTTAAAATGAGTTCCATTATTAGAAATTAGTGCATGTGGCATCCCAAACCTATTTACAACATTTTTTGTACAAATCTAGTAGTAGTGGATAATGTACAGTTGATGACAATTGTTTCTTCTACTCATTTAGTACAGTACTTGACTGCTATGATGATGTATGCCTTTTCATTGGACATGGGTGTGATGGGATCCATGAAGTCTATGCTTCATATGTCAAAGGGCTTCAGTGGTTGAATCCACTATTGAGAATCCTCTATTTAAGTGGTCATCCCACCATCTCATTGATAGAACTCACAAGATCAGACAAACTGGTGGGCATCCTTGAAGATTGTAGGAAAATAGTATCTTACCATTAGGACTTTTATGGCCATGTGTCTCCAAATATAGTGGCTTCTAGAAGGGCCTTCACAAGCATTCTAGAGAATGTGCAATTGGTCTATATTAGGGACACATCAACAAACTAGGCCATCGACACACACCTTGTAAAGATGTTCATTGATTTTCATGAAGTACTTAGCCTAATGAAGAAACTGTTGTTTCTTCCTAAAGTTTAGATCTTGTGGCATCTCTTGAGCGAGAAGGTAAGTGAGGATGCTATCATACCATTTTATTTCTATGGGCATCTGTTCATTTATTACTTCTGGAAAGAGGAGTTCATCTAGAAATTGATTATAGATTAAACTCTCCTCCTCTTTGTTATCCCATCTTAACTGAGAGAGATGGTCAATGACCACATTCTTAGTACTTTTCTAATCTATCACTATGAGATCCAATTTCTACAGAATCACTAGCCACAGTATGATACAGGGTCTCATTTTTGGCTTATTCATTAGAAAGTACATGGCACTATGATCTATGTGCACAAACACCTTATAGCTAAGCACATAGTGCCTAAGCTTTTCAAGAGCATACACCACTATCATTAGTCCTTTCTCAGTTGTGGTGTTATTCAACTATGCACCCACAATGATTTGGCTTGTG